>JAVSBT010257638.1:0-12559 GCA_033118115.1 Pharyngocirrus eroticus | reverse complement strand
TTAATTTTTTGTAATATGGTTGGACATATACGCCATTGGGCGTCCAGTCCATTTTGTTCCTTTTTTACTGCAATTTTTGTAATTTGTTATCTTTCTGGAATAAAAAAACCTTTAAATAAAAAAAACAAACAAAAAAAACAAAAATTGAACAAAACCCCAATAGTTTGTACAATTAGAGATTTAAAATAATTGCATGTAAAGCTTAGGTACAGTACATTTCAAAAAGTATTAGTTTTTGGATAAATTGCAATGTTTCATTCAAGAAATTTACATTTTCTTGGTGAAAATAAATTTGACTTACTGTTTTAGGTAAGCAATCATATTTGTGCGAATACATGTACATCTCTTATCATCAAACTAGGAAAAAATATTAACACAGTTTTAAGTGGCTGTAAATTGGGACATTTTTGTAGTCAGCATGAAAAAAGATAGAATGAAATTGATAATTCTGTCATGACAATAACTTTACACCTGACTGGTTGATTGCTTATTCTTTAGAGATTTGGATTTCTGGGAAAAAGTCTGAAAGTTCATTTGACTTCAAACAATAGCTAGATTAGTTTCTATATTGTCAGTTCCATTATGTTGCAAAATGCAGAATGTATATCATATTATCACATTCTTTTCCAAATCTACAGGGGTATTCATTATATTAAAAACATCATTATTTGATACCAAAGGTGTCTAAAATAAATTCTTAAAGATTTTTTAAAATAAAATATAAGAAAGATAATTTCCACAACTGATCCATCTTTTAATATTTTTTTGCTTGAATAGAAATATGAAAAAAAAATCATTTAAAAAATCTCTATGGATATTTAACATGAAATATCTGGTAGGAACATGCTTCAAAGTGGCAATTAAAGCCTTTTTAGTTAAGAATAAGATTCCCACAAGGAGATTTTTAAAATGCTATATTTTCATATTACCATAGGAGGTAAAAAATAATTAAATTAATTCCAGTTGATGCTAAGACTGCTCTTACCTTTTATGAAAAAAAATTGTATTTATTTTTTCTTTAGACACCTTCAGTAAAAAAGAAAAAGTTTTTTTATTTTCAGGATACTCCTTTACATTCTGCTTTTTGGTTGATGGTCAAGTTTCTAAGGATTCAAAATTCTTCTACATGTATACATATTTCAGCTTGTATGTATGTATATTTTACTAAAAAGTTGAAAATGTATACAGGTTTTAAAAATATTTTTTACAGCAATATGGCACAAAGGATTTTTGGTATCTCAAAAATGGTCCTGCATTTAGGTCTAAAATAATGTTTTTCTTTCTAAGATCGTATTTCTGAGTATTTGATACCAAAGGTGTCTAAAATATTTGTATAGCAAATCATTCATGATATATAACTCTATAATGATGGTTTCTTTAAACTTCAAGTTTGATTAAACCCAGGGGAAATTAATACATATAAACAGGGAAAGCATTACACTTTATAGTACAAATATTCAAATGCTCTTGGTTTCTAATGTTGACTTTGTCTGAGGCTGAATATAGATTATTGTGAAGTTGCAAATATTTGAATCTCTTAACCCTTCTTACATACACACGCATATAATGTACAC
Organism: Pharyngocirrus eroticus; assembly: GCA_033118115.1. Lineage (NCBI taxonomy): Eukaryota > Metazoa > Annelida > Polychaeta > Saccocirridae > Pharyngocirrus > Pharyngocirrus eroticus. Next base: position 10,985 of record JAVSBT010257638.1, on the reverse strand, counting down.
ATACCAGGCTGTTTTTATAAAATGCTTAGCTTTCACAGATTTGTATAAAAAAACATTTGTCTGACAAAAATGAGACTATTAAACTCTGACATATGCAATTACATGTGGTAATCCATTTGAGTGCTTATTACAGCAATTGACCAAAAAACAACAACAAAAGAATATAGATGAAATTCAAGATTTCACCTGTCTGTGATGAAAAAAAAATGGCCAATGATTCTCCAACAGCCTGGGAATAAATCATGCTAAATCACTTCCCTGATAACATGCATTTGGAGAAAATTAAGGTTAATCAGAGGTCATCCATGAAGGTCGAACTGAACATGACCTCATTTCAGATAAACTCAAATGGAAACCTTGAATGCTTACACTCTAATATCTGCAAGGATAGTGTAGGAGAAGGGGTTTGGAGCATCCCATTGTTAATAAGTTGTAAGAGAAATTTGATTTGATTTGTTTGCAGATAGAGGTTAAGATCCAATTATAAATGTTGTAGCTATATTCCATATCTTTATGTTAGGATTGGGCTAAAGTAGACCTGACAAGATTGGAGAAAAGTCTGACATGAATTGACCCGGATTTCTGTGGAAATCAATATCACTGGGATAAATTGCAAGTGACATGAAAATGTGCTGTGTGTTCAAGGTCATTTCAAGTAGATAGATGATTGGAAATCATTGGAACCAGTTTTGATAGTAAAGTATGCAGAAAAAAAGAGATAAGTTTATAGTAAGAATCATGATATTTTGGATGAAATTAACTCTGGTATTTTAAACCTGGTTGAGAAACAAAGTTTGATTTTTGATGGCAATGATTAATAAAATCTATCAAAAATAGCTAAATATTTAAGTACAAGTTTTTGTTTTTAGGGACCTCACACCATGGTTATTAAGGAAATACTTAACACTTTTTAACGAGCAGAAACTGTCTGGACCCTCACTATTTTGCACCCTGACATGTTTTAATTAATTCATCAAAAAGTAAGGTGAAGGCCAATTCGATTGATTTGATAAATGCTTTTTCTTAAGGATACAGAAAGATAATACAACATAATATTGTATTTTGATTGCAGACAACATTGACTAGGTGCTCCTAGCAAAAGTCCAAACTCACTTTGTCACGATCAGAACAGAATATGTCAAATATCCTACATATAAAAACTGATTTGTCCACGTTTGAGAATAATTTCAGTCAATTTGTCTGCAAAATTATCCTTGATGACCAGAAGGGATTTGACATACTTGTCAATTTGAGGTGAAGAAAATGACAGATATAATTGTGGATATTATCTGAAGAAAAAGTTACCTCGATTATATTGTCATCAGGTGAATTCTGTTTATCACAGGGTAATCAGTACAGTTTCTAAATTACATTTTCTTAAATGCATCTTTAAAATACAAAATTGATTTAAGATGATGATTTTATTACTTTCTCATGGCTTTGATTTGCTATGAATAAAGGTGTTTTTTTATCAGCTGTTATTGCATGAATATACCTTAGATATCTTAGTAAGTAGATTTCCAGATGTACCCTTGGTTCCCCTTGGTTGCCATACCTCATGAAACAATAATTTCATAATGGACATGTTGTGTAGCAGAGAGCTGGGTACATGCATTTGATGAAGCAGGAATCAGTCCAGGGCTAAGCTCATAAATGTGAGACTTATCCACGTGTTTGCCCTATGTGTAGAATATATTTGTCCTATCTTTTATAATAAAGTATCAGCCTATCTTGCCCAACAAGTAGCAGATATCAGTCTAGTTGTCCCAATTGAAGCAGATATGAGTCAATTTCCCCAAATATGTGACAGATATCACTTTATTTGCACTACATTTAGCTGGTATCAGTCCCACATAATGTGACACAAATCTAGGCTCTGAGTGTAGTAGATGTTACTGTTAGTCAATACCACCCTAATATAGCAGATATTAGTTCATTCAGCCCTTATCAGTTTATTATACTAGTAGTACCAGCTGACAATTTGACATTAAGAAGCAAAAAAGCTACTCTGAATAGGTTCATTTTTTATATTAATATAATTTTGCTTATCAGTCTATGTCTACACAATTAGCAACATTGGTCCACATGTATGACCTACATATTTATGCAAATATCAGCCATGCAGTCTTCCCAACATGCACATACCAGACTTTTTGACCTTCACCCCAAGCAGATATGATATCAATCTATACACATTCCTGGGTTGTAGCAGACCAATATCATTTGGCACAGTCTTGTAGTTCATAAATCACTGAAGCTCAGAAATCTTTAGAGAACTGACAATCTTCTCTTTTTTTAATGACTTTATTGCAGTGATTGATTGTAACATTTAGACATATTCTGTGCTTGGAATACTACTGTAGATTAAAAAATTCCTGTGTATCGATCTACAAGAGGGAACTTTTGGAACTAAAGGAAAATGAAGACAAAAAACCCCCAAAGACAGTCTTCAAGAACTTCTACTATTACTAAGGACATTTTATCTTTAACACAAGGGGCTGTAAAGTTTGTATTGGATGCACTTTGGAACAGTACTTTACTTTTACAGACGTGTTACACCTCCTTTGAGTATCTAGAATTTGTCTTTCTTGTGTCAAAAGAGTACTTACGTTATAGATTTAGTTTCAGTGATGAGTTGCTGTATTCTGATGTTTATTTGGTGCACTCTTTGAGCCAAAGATATTGAATAGTTAATGGACCCTTTACAATGTGGTCCTTTTTATTAGCACCCTGTTCTGCATGAAAACATTAACTATTCAAGCCATTTTGGCCATTCTGGATGCATGCTGTAGGTATAAAATGGACATTCCTTATCCCTCCCATTATGTACCATCCTAATTTAAATTCCACTCTTCTATCTCTTACCCCTTTATTTCTCCAAATCTTCCTTATCTCTGAAGGTTTCATACTGACAGTCCTTTATACTTAAGGGGCCCAATCTGGTCCTAGACGTCAGTGCAGATCTGTCACAAGTTGACAGTCCAAGTGTCAGACATCTCATGCATTCCAATGATTGCACAGACGATCCATCACCAAGTGACAGTCCACTATCATGATTTCCTAACTAATACTACATTTCAAATCAAGATTTTTGTTTTTCTCTTGGTCATGGAACATCCTCAATTTTTAACCAGGAAATAGCTGCATGCCAAGAGACAAATATTGTTTTACAGTATTTGATTACAGCTGCATTAATTAATACTTTATGGCTCTTTATCCATCCTTAGATTTCCCAAGGCCCTATCCATGCTTAGGGGAAAAAATGCTACTAAGGCCATTCCATATTGGTTAGTTGGTTGTTTTTTTGTAAATGATTTTTTTTCGATTATTTTTTTGGGTAAAATTTAGGCAAAACAATCAATTAAAAACTTTGTAGGCTTCTAAACATACATTTTTGGTTAGATAATCATAGAGAACTATAAAAAAGTTATTTTGTTGGGGCATGGTGGATCAATGACAAGCATGTGCCTAGAGATCAAAGTTTTGATCCCCGCCCTTGCCCCATGTCTGTGTCCTTGTTGGGAAAGAAACTTAATCCTAATTTCCTTTCTTCACCCAGGAAACGTTAGAGGGGTACCAGAAATTTTCTGGGAACGTAACCTGGGATAGACTAGCATCATGTCCAGGGGGAGTGAAAGCTCTCAGTCGCTTGTGCTACAGAAACCATGGATAAGCACAGGCCTGGTGGGCCTTATTTGCTTGAGCATGGCTTTACTTTTTTAAAGAAGTTGTTTGTACAATACAAGGTATTCCAAGCAAATCAGAACACTTGCTTCTTTCCATCATTACAACGTAGAAGGCAGAGTGTACCCTAATTTGCGTTGAGATAAAAAAACAAAAAAAAACGTTTCTGCACAAAGCTAGGCGCTGTGACAAGACTGTCAATTTTTTTCACAACACTTTTATTTACAAACAATTTTTTGATTTCATTTAGTAAATCAGTATTCAGAAATAAATATTATATCCATACAAGGTTAGGAAACTATTATCCATATAGTTGTAAGTCTTTTGGGCAAAGGCATGATGACAATCTCACAAAATTAGTTTTAACTCTGACCTAGTTCTGCTAATTTCTTCTTTATTTCTTTTGTTTCCGGCCGGGGTACCAGTCAACAAAACAAAACAAAAAAAAGAGAATTTCCCAGAATTCCTCTTGAGTAATAATGACACATAGCTTGGTGACACTAATGGAATCAAAAGCATCTCAGATTACGTAGGAATTAGATTTAGAGTTGCTTTCACCTGAGATAATGTCATACTTGTTTTGTAGCTGGGATAAAAGGGTAGGACGTATAATGTATTGTGGTTCCTCTAAGCTTTGTGTGGCACGTAAGAGGATATGGTTGTTGCCCTGCTTTTCATAAGGAGATGCTAAATTGGAAAGTTGTTTATGGGTTCTAGAATAATTCTAGGGTTCTGGGCATTTATTCCATAAAATGAAAACAAGCTGAGACTACATGACATACAATTTACACCAAAATCCATGTTATAATTGTAACGGATCCATATATCACCAAACAAACCTTAAGGGCTATTTTCAGAAAGTTCTGTTGCAGTCAAAAGAAATATCCTCATTTCCACCCATATACATAGAAAATTACCATTTCAAAAGACCAAACTTAAGAGTCAATATCAGTCTAATTATGATAATATCAATTTTGTTTACATTTGGAGAGTACAAATTAAAAAGCTACTGGAGTTCAAACCAATATTGACAGTGACCGATCAATGACCCTCTAACTTTGAGACAGGTCTTGGGAATTCATACAATCCTGGTAAAATGGTGATAGGATTCAATTAAAGAAGCTATAAAGCTTGATCCTCATTTCCTTGATAGTACTTCAAGTGGTCCATACTATGTGACATTGTATAGGATTTCACTAATAACACTTGTTTGGGTATTCACCGTGCATGAAATCTGGTCAAAATCATTAAGAGTTTTAAAACCTTTTCTTATAAGCTTTCAGCTGTTCAGAAATGTGAGATTATTTGATTGCTGTTTGATGGTGTCCAGTTGTTGACACATATCTTTTCACCTTTTAAACTGTCTATTGCAACATTGTAGGGCCTGAATCCATTGGAAATAATACAGGTATGGGAAAGGTGGGTGGATGTTTTTACTGCTGTAAACAAATTATATAGCAGAACAAAAATATTAGGTTTATGGGAATGATTGTCAAAACATCTATGAATTTCATATATGCTGGTTTGTGAATTTCAAGACCAATTGTGACAACATTCTTAGAACAGCCCTTTCAATTCCTGGCAACAGTGGTTTGTGAATTTAGGATGTGTATTAAGCATTATTGAGCTTTTTAAAAGTATACATTTTACCAGTTGTATAACACTTTAAAACATGATAAAAACATCAAATGAAACATAACTTAAGTGTCAGTGCACATTCATAATCATGGTAATAAGTTTCTTATTTTCATCCCAAGATTGGATCATTCTTGTGGAAGAAATATATCTTCTTAAATGTCCTTTTGTGTCACCTTAACACTTGTTGACCCCAAAATAAGGCATGATTGTATTCTGAAAGATGTCCACGGGAATGACTTATGTGTCCAAATGGTAATAACATTACGCCAATCTATACAGACTTGAATGGATTAGATTGGCTCTACAGATGGGATACTTATTTGATCATAACAAATAAATGAGGAGCTGGCCACTCTGGGTTTGATGAACCTTCAGTAGAGAAATTATGGAATGAAAATGAGCAGAATTGATAAAATCAGAACAAAATATGGTCTCCCTAACCCTGTACCTAGCCTACAGAGAGTTCCAGAATTACAGTCCCAAGGTATTTTGATAAAAAAAAGAAGAAAAGAATGCATATGCATATAACTTATAATGAAGAGAAATTTTAATTTGCAACTTTTTCCTTCAACAAAAATCATGATTAAATTGTTATATGGCATGTGAAGAATAGATATGGTAAATAATGATATCAAAAATTCACAAAGTTTTATGATACTTCTCTTTATCAATCATTAACTACTTGTAAATATATCCGTGACTCTATCCCCCAAATATATATTTAAAAGCCTTTTCCTTGGATATATGTACCTACTTTCTTATTAAATATTCTTTGGTTTGTGTTATGTAGTTAATAGCCCCAGTCAATAGCACTAGTCAAAAGCAGTAGTAAAAGAATAAACTCCAAAGTCACCCCAAGGTCAATCCTTTCTCCTCGTTCACCCACATGATATATTTTCCTTGCATTTACGTTTATACATAATCTTGATACTGATATATATTTCCTAATACACCACAGTTTGGTTAGGCTAAAACCAGTTCCAGCTGACAATTTTACATTAAGAAGCCAAAAAGCTACTCCGAATAGGTTCATTTTTGAATTTATTTTGTTGTTAGCTACAAAATCTCCATTCATTGCCAAAAGATGTTGTAGTTTTTTAATATGCTAATAAATTTGAAAATAATCCTATTCAGGGTATCTTTTTGCTTTTAGTTAGGCTGTTGTATAAGATAAACAGTAAGTCCTTCCTTAGGGTTGCTTATTTAAATCCCCCTTATGCTAAGGATTGAGGATATAAGATGAATAGTCACTTTCAATAGTCATTAAACAAAACTTGAGAGAATCATGTCACGACTTCAATTTTTCTTCAAGATTGAGTATGTTTCTAACTGTTGATTTGTTATTGTGTCATCCACTCATTGTAACTGTACTATAAGATTTATTTTTGGCCAGACATTTTTTATGTAAACTTTGTTTCACCCCCCCTTCCGTTATTGATCAAACTTCATAAAAGTATTTTAGAGAGTATTTTAGAGCAAGTTCATAATTATTGTTCCATTATCTATTTTATTTCATCTTTTGTCCAAAAATAACCAACAACTGTGCCTCTCCAAAGGTAAATCTAGTCAAATTGTTAACTCATTTTGAATGTTTTTGTGGTAGAGCCTCGTAAAAGTTGCAACAAATATCAACAAGATATGTCCTGCCCTATCCTTCCAGGGAGCAATTTTTTTTTGTAGAAGTCAATGACTTGGACTTGTCACATATATGCCCTAGTGATTACATTCTAGTAATCTTTAGAAGTTAACAATTGAGGACATTAAGGTCCCAAGATTCCATGACCTAATTTAAGGTCCCCTTGGTTAGAGCTTTTGTGTAAATCTTAGATAATATTGAAGCTACATATAAAAGGAAGCAGATTGATGGTTTTATCTTGACTAGAGTGTCAAGTTGTCAGACACACTGCTAGCGATTAGGTCTTAGAGTGTATAGCCTTAAGAGGCATTCGTTTTTATTCTTGCTTGTATAGAAAAGCTAGAAAAGCATATAAATCCTGCCCCCCTCCCTAAACAAAAAATAACTGCTGCCAAATGATAAAAAAAAATGTCAAGATCGGTTTAGTAAGAATTTTTTGTTGGGTTATTTTTTTCACTGGTTGGCTTCAAGCTGATGTTAATCTTGTCTTTGGCAGATGCAAGTTGTTTCCAAAATAACAGACGTTTTTGTCATGGCATAACAGAGTGCTATATCTGTTTTAAAGTTAAAGACTTTTAAGATCTGTTTGTTTTACCTAGATGTGGATATGATTAGAGCTATTGTCCCTAATTGGGTACGCATCTAAATGAAAAGTTTTATACTTTAGTCCTCTATTCATCTAGAATTCAACTGATCATTATTTCAAATCCACTTACTTAAGAAAATTAAAAAATACACTTTATAACCACTCACACTTTATACGTACAAGACCAAATGATGTCTAATTACGTGGCGATGAAAACATTAAAATATGAAAATACTAAATAAAACAACTTCTTTACACCTTGGATGTCATCTTCAGTCCTAGCTCTATTCCTGACATTAAGATTAGATAAAAGTGAGCATGTTGATCATCTAAAAATATATCTTTTTAATGATTTCCATATCTCTTTTGAGCAGAATTTTCCTGGAAATTTCTGAAGCCATCCATGGTTTTTTTCCCACTTTTATTTTTTACAGCCAGTGATCTGATTTAGAAACCTCAAAAGGGTCTTAATTTTCTGTTTGATAACATTGATAAAACATTATAATCTAAGGCTTCTTAGCGAAGATTTTCATTTTACTAAAGGCTTTTTGTTTCAAGTTTCTTCATTATAGCAACTATTAAAAGAATGTTCACAAGGCAGAATTTACAGTTTAATAGCATGTTGGGGAAGAAAAACAACAACCAACCCTAGCAAATGATGTGCTTAGAAGATAGGATTTAAACCTCTTATGTTTTCCTGGTTCTTTGAATTTTGCTCTTAGGCCATTCCAAATTGATAAGTTGGTTGATGGATGCAACCAACCCATTCTTTTTGTGATTTAATATTATCTTTTTTTTATGCTTTTATGTCAAATTAAGGCAGCAAATATACATTTTGAGTTAGTAATAAAGAACTGTAAAGAGGTTATTTGTATGATATAAGATATATGTGTGAATACTCCCTGAAAATTGGAACACCTTGCTCCTTTCAGTTGTAATGGTGTAAAAGGCCAAGTGAAGTCTAATTTATGTTGAGATAATAAAAAATTAAAGATTCGACAGAAGGACCTAACTTTTCATGTCAAAACATCCATCAACCGATTGATCAAGTCTGAATGGCCTAAATGGTATTTTCATTGGCTACATTATGTATTGTTATGTTGTGATTATATTTTTTTCCTTCCAATTTTTTGTCTATCTGTGGATTGTTGGTGTTTGACAAAACAGAGTTAATGTTCAGTGATTTTGTCTGATTTCAATTATGATTTTTTATTTTCTTATGCCTAATGTGAAAGACGATAGTATCAGTAAAAAGGTTTTAAAGGCATCCTTAAAAAATAACATGTTTGTCAGAGTTACTAATGTGTTGTTTTTGTTCAGTCTGTGGGTTGTCTAGTCTAAAATAAATTTTTTTTGAAGATCTTTGAAAACCATAAGGTTTGGTAATGGAGACTTCCACACGATGATGTGAATAAACAATATTTTATCCCGTAATGCAACATGAATAGGACAAAGAATCTACGTAATAATCAAGCTCCCATTACTGATTTTTGTTTACCATTGAAGATAATATTCAATACAAATCTTCTTATCTATTTATCGAATTCTAATTGAATTTGCTAAGCCCACCAGTATCCTTAATTGCCAGACTTAATTGATTGTTTTGGTGTTGATTTCTTTTCTTTGTCTTTTTTACTTTCTGTTTGTTTACCATCTCACTACAAAAGCAATAAAGATATTTAATTGAATTTATTTTGCCATCTTTTCATGCCATGTTTATTGCTCTAGCTTGTCATTAATTCATTTCCCCGAAGCTTTTTTTTTTCTCCCCTATTTCCTGATGGAGATCGTTTTCCATTAGCTGGTACTGATACATTATGATGCTCATAAAAAAAAACAGCATATGGAATCTGTAACCAAATAAATGGAATAAAAAGGAAAGAATCATTCACTGGTATAAATAAAATGCACAGTTGGAAAGGCAATTTGTGACTTATGAAAGCCCTGAAAGCTCTAAAACGACCAAGCTTAAAGACTTGATTTCCTTCATAAAATGTTTTACTATGATATTGCACTCAGCAGGACCCCCAACCAGAGCCAAAGTAGGGCTTCAAATCTCCATTATTTCTTTACAGTTGATAGATGACTTTTTAACTTATGGATACTGCCAATATTCTTCTTAATCTTTGATGTCCTAGCGTATATTTTATTAATGACAGAATTTGGAGGAGTATCTTGAAAGAATTTATCATTTAGATTGGTCATTGTAGTAGAAATAAATCATGATTGAAAGTTTGCCAAGAAGACATTTATAATTAAAGTGCCACTTATAAGGTGCGAGGACTTGTGTTTTCTCTTCTGCTTTGATCAATAATGTTTTTCTCTATAGTTTTGTTGCCTTGTCAACTTTTGGTATGAGTATAGGAATCAGCTTAGATCTAATAGGGTATTTTGACATGTCCTTGTTTAGTGGCATTTTCACTAGGTCCACTGTGGTGATCCATGTCATGATTTGGATAATATAAGTCTGACAACTGAGCTCGAAATTGTGACTTTGATTTGCAAATCTCTGAGGATGCTTTCTCACATAAAGCAAATTATGTATATTTGTATGAGAATTCAATTTCACCTGGTTGAAGTGACAATTTGTTGTTTAAAGAAATTCTATACTGGGCTCCTACTAATGCAGCTACATATTTGCAGTTCAAATATTAAAGTGTTGTAAAGAAAAAAAGAAATAAAAGAAAAATATTATCTAATGACATAAAACATTTAATACTCAAACTTGTTTTTAGCAAAATTAGCAAATATATAATATAAAAGAAGATAAATACCCATAACATTGCCCCCCCCCCTTTACCGTCAAATGAACTCTCATTAAAAAGGAATAAAACCTTTTTCAGACTAATAAAAGATATCTTGATAGTCCAGCTAGACGTTTCATGATATAATTATTTGCTTATCTCTCTGAAAATGAAAGTAAGTTCTAGGTCTTTTATTTGAAGACTTGCAGCTGCGTGAGCAATATCTATTTAGTCACACATGAACATGCTTATGAAAAGGGCATTTATAGAGCTCTATATACCTGTATGGTTTATCCTGGCTGAAGGCTGGTGATTTCCTTTAGGGTTCTATAGCATAAGTGCTCTGGCTACCTAAGTGTTTTCCGCAAAATGAAATACACCATATGGCGGAGTCACATCTTTCTCAGAGTCATCAATATCCACACTTTGCTTAGAAATGGTTTAATTTCCTTAAAAAAATGAAGACTTTACAGGGTGTTGTAAAGAACTGTTTAATCTGAGGTCACCTGTTTTTTTTTATAAGACTGCTGAACTCCTATGGTAAAATGACTTTCGATGTGTAAAGGTTTAAAAACAGTTTTTGTACTTATCATATATGATAAAGATAAGTAATATTTAAGAACTAGAGATGATTTTGGTTAAAATCGAAATATTGGCAGCACGTTATCATCTTGCTGAAAATATTCTCTGGCTACCC
>JAVSBT010257305.1:0-12569 GCA_033118115.1 Pharyngocirrus eroticus | reverse complement strand
AAGTAAATATATTTTTTTTAATCTGGTACATGGTAGACACTTAAAAGTGATTGGTAATGCTTCTATTTGCCTTTCTACACACTTTGAATTGAACACTTTGCATGTTTCTCCACTTTTTCATTAGGTCCCCAAGGGCAACAGTACATAGTCCAGCAGCCTATCATTCAAGCGGGTGCACATCAACAGATATCCAGTGGTGCCACACAGTTCACAATTAATCCTCAAATTCTCACACAACAACACATTCAAACTACAAGTGCCAATGCTCAACAGGTAATCATTAGGGGATATGCTCAGACTGGGATAAAACATACAACCTGAATATTCTGGCAATGTCCAGTAATGTAACATTAGGTTTTTAAAATCATTGAATAATCTCCCTGTTAGGATCTTGTCTAACCAATAACACATTTTGAATTTCTTTTATCCCAACTTTTCCCCAAGATGTTGTGAGTGCTATTTTGTGATTCTTCTAGTATTTGTTTTACTTTCAACTTTGTAGCAAGGGACGTCATCACACCCAATCATACAGCTAGATGGTGCAAATGATTCTAGTTCAGATGATGATGACTTTGACAATGATGATGATAATGATGATGACAATGATGAAGAGGATGAGAAAGAGGAAGATGAAGTAGAAGAAGAGGTAAATTTTGTACTTGATTTAGTTAAAAGATTTGTTAAACTTGACAGAAACTGGTTATGTGTGCAATAACAATCTAAACAAGGTCATTTTAGGAGTTATATCTAAAACATTATTTTCCAAAGGTTGATTAAAGGAGGACAATGAGAGTATTTTGTGTTGATATGACTATTAACAAAAACGATTTTTGCAAGAAAGAATATCATATTTGTGCTAGTTTTAAATGAGATCTGGGTTTTCTTCTTAGGACCCTTTGAATTCTGAGGACGATGATAAAAGTGAAGTGGACGCAGAGGAGGTTTTTAATACAGAAAATGTTATAGTTTGCCAGTTTGATAAAGTAAGTCAAATTTTTAATATTTTGTAATACACTTAAATCCTAAATCATTTTTGTTTTTCAAAAGGTCTAAAATCAGATCACTTTGAACCAAAATCAACTCCTTTTAACATGGTATTTTTGACAAGAAACAATATCTCTAAAGAGCTTTTTATTGCCTGTTTCTATGATCTAAACTGACAACTAGATAGAAATGAATCAAAATCAAAACTTGTGTCAAAGTCTAATATATCATATCAAGATAACTAAAAGTTTGTTAAATTCACAGCTTTTTATTTATGATATAAATTTGATTTTTTTTGGACAGATAAACAAAGTTAAAGCAAAATGGAAATTTCACTTGAAAGATGGCATAATGACTTTAAATGGTAGAGATTACGTGTTTCAAAAAGCCTTGGGTGAAGCAGACTGGTGATGAACATGTAAGCGATAGAAAGTTCCACAATTAGAGAAAAAAAGGTGTGTTCTAATCAATCAATCCAGTGTATTTGGATACCAGCAAAGCAAGTCTGAAGCAATTCATCATGAATGTGGACATCCAACAACAATAATTATTGTGTTCTCATTTGAAGTTGAATTCTTTGTAAGAATAAGAATTCTTCTATCATAGCCAGTATTCTAATCCACTTTTCTAATCCATTTGAGTTCTTTTGTATTTGGTTTTTTTACGGGGCAATTATTGAGTCAAATGTGAAATTATGTATTGGAAAGGGAGGAGGTCCAGTTTTATAAAATCCAGAAGAAAGTTTGATATGATATCCAAAAAAAAAGAAGAAAATATCAAAATGTTATACACTGAGAAGTCAAGCAGATGTATGGAAATCAGGGTTTTTGGCCCTGCTGTATGTAATGTGTATTACATACCCTCTGTGTGTAATGTGTATTTTAAGTTTTAAACGTTGTGATAGGTTTTTTTGTTACTTTTAATAGGCACTTTTTGTAAGATATTTGGCAAAGTAATATTATACAACTGGCACTCTTGGATAATAAAAATTGTTTGCCTTTATGCCAAACATAAATGGTTCAGTTCATTCCCTGTACAATACCATGATGTAATAATTATATTTTGACTGGTTTTGAATTTACTCTTACTGACAAATTTCAAGTACGTCTGCAATCTTTGTCCATCTCCACTAAAATACCTAGTTCACCAGATCAGATTGATTGAAAGCTCTCGGTAAGGGTAAATTCAAGCCAGTCAAAGTTAAAATACTAATGATTAATAATATTACTGGTTAGATGAATCTACAGAAGATGATAGATGGTGCAGTTAATTTAGATACAAGAGGCTAAGATCGTAATGTCACAGAGTGTCTTTAGTTGAGCAGTTATAAGCCAAAAGAACATAGTTCCTGCCTTCTGTTTTCTGCCGTCTCTTTGTAAAAGTTGTTATCCAAAATTCCTTATCCAGGCAAAAAGATCCTATGGTGCTTTAAAGGGAAATTGGTAATTTGATCCTTGGATACTTCCCATTTAAAGAAAAACATAACACATTCCTGGCAATAGGTTATTGAACTTCTGAGATGATGTTAACAAATGTCAGTCTTTCACTGTGTGAGGGTCTTGCATATTGCATTTGAAGTAAAAGTTATGTTGTAGAGTTTGATTTTTATTCTTGTTCTGTATTGTAATAAGATCACTTAATTGTCTGTTTTGATAGCTTTAAAAAAGTAATTAAAAAAATATGGTTCAGTTTTGTGATTTGTTGCAGAACGTAGATAGGTTTAACTACAGAAATAGTAAATCTGAGATTTAAATGAATTCTTCACACTTTTGAATTTAAAACCAATAATAATTAACTTAGCATTCTTGTTAATCAGGCAGGAATTACAAAAATATATGAATACAATAGTAGAACAACCAATATAGTCTAGTTATAAACTACCGCATGTTGTGGCCTTTTCCTTATTGGGTCAAGGTTAAGAAGCATTCAGGTCAAGTTATCAGAGTTACACAAACGCTTATTAGCCTTTACCAAAAATAGGAATGCCACAAGATCGATTTTACGTTTTTTGTTTAAAGGAACGACCTAGCATGATAATAAGGCAATGGCTAAAATCTCAACATTTCTTAGGACCAGCCATGGATCCTTGTCTAAACGGACACCTGTTGTAATACTTTTGAAGTGTTGATGACTCTTGATATTATTTTGATGCTTTAAAAGCTACTAGGTATTAGCACAGAATCATGAGTGAGATGCACCTTTGTCAGGATACTCAATATTAATATCCCAACTGAGCCCCACTCTTCTAAGTGTATCTGTCGTGATGAAATATCTAAACACTATAATGCCCAGCAAAGACTTGAGCAAAGTAAACTGTAACCTTTGTACAAGTTGTTTTATTTTCTGAGAATTGAGGTCTTTAATATGCAATTCAAAGTCATTGAGATTTGTTTTATTCAAAAGTACATACATGTAGATAGTTGTTGAGATTGGCCAAAATGAGGGTATGATAAGGAGAAATTGTCTCTGAATATGGAGGCATCCAATTTTGAAATGAAGTGTCTCGCAAAGTTTAAAAAACTGTTATACTGTTTGTCACCTATAGTGATGATATAAATTAAGAATAAACAGTATGATAAAACACTATGGTTGTTTTTTTTAATGTATTTTGCCATTCCAAATGTAGAGGGTATTTATTTCAGGACTTATTATGCTGACCTTGAGCTTGATGATAACATTGAATTGAGACGTTTTAATCAAGCATAATGTGATCAACAAGGATAGGGCATTATGTTTTAACAAGAAGAATTATTTTCCTAAAAATGTGGATTCCATCGTTTTCAATTCAAAGTGGTTCTTTCTACACCAATGGCCCACACACTGTACCTTTTGAATTTAAAAATCAACTGACATTTTTTCAAGTAGTTTATTCACCAATGATCCATTATAATGTAACATGAACAAAAATTAATACTACAAACATGTGTGTTCTTATAAGAACATTTCTTATTGGCAGGATGTTCTTTTTGAGATCATTTGGATAAATGAGTGACCCAAAACTAACACAATATAATTATAATGTAATCAAGTCCAGAAGACAATGTTGTCAAAATATATACGTGTTTGTGTAGACAGATCAGTGTGAAAAACACATCACAGAAAGCGGTTAAACTTTGCCCTTCCTTTTTTAATTTCATATTGCAAATTTTATATGTAATATGTACATGTATATTTATTATTTATTACAAATATGAAGCCATTTCCCCCCCCCCCCAAAAAAAATCAACTTTTGTTAGATATGAAGCAATACATAATTGTTCTTGATATAAAAATATCTTTCAGTTATTTTTCTAGTTTTTACAATTTGCAAAATTGTACAGCAAGTTAGTAATCACTTTTGATTGATACATAGATTTATTTATCTACTCCATGATAACAAATGTAAAAAAGTTATTTACATAATACTAAGACTATATTTATGTACAATATATCATTTATTTCATTACGACTTATTATAAATACATGGTATGAATAGCTAAATAAAACTGCACTGTAATGTATGATAAAGTGTATGATGAATAATCTAAAACTGGGTAGCCTACTCCAGAAAATGAGTACTATCCAACATTTATGTAAGTGATGATAAAAGAACAGCCAGATTTGTGATACTCCTTATATGCTGTGTTTACACACTTTTGAAATCCTATAATGGAAACATGTCGTGGTTAGACCCAGATGATTCAGGTTTTCCACTGCACTATACATGTATTATGTAATCACAGTCCTTTTCTATTATCTTCATCATAAAAGGCTAGTAAACGTACTACAAAGGCACAATATGAGACCGATTGAATTTTACACAATATTTTTGTAATCTAACCATAAACACATTGAGCATAAAAAGCACAAAATTGACCAACATACTTTAATTTTTCCTGTTAGATATAAGCACACCAAATGTTTTTATCAAATCAATTTACTACAAACAGCTACGGTTAATACTTTCGGGGGGTTTTCTTGAACAATTTTGATCAAAATAAAAATCTTGTTGGTCAAGTTTTTTTTTATGGCACAATAAATAACAATGTAAACTTTGTAATGTAACAGATTCAATAAACAAAACAACCCTCAATGATTATCAATCAGGTACATTTGATTTGTCCAAGGCACCGTTCATCCTTATCGTTCAGGTACTAGGTACATTTGATTTGTCCAAGGCACCGTTCATCCTTATCGTTCAGGTACTAGGTACATTTGATTTGTCCAAGGCACCGTTCATCCTTATCGTTCAGGTACATTTGATTGGTCAAGGCACCGTTCATCCTTATCATTCAGATACATTTGATTGGTCAAGGCACCATTCATCCTTATCATTCAGATACATTTGATTTGTCCAAGGCACCGTTCAACTCAGACATTGATATTTGTCTGTATGCAGGGGATGATCTTATACTTCATCACCTGTGGCGCCAAAATCAATATGAAAATTGTCTCATTTAATTGCTTGGTAGAGGACTCTCTGAGGAGTCATAAACTTGGAATGGTTCTTTATTAGTGGCCATTTTTCAACAAATGTTATATACTTTCCTTCATGTTTACATCTTAGTTGCCGTTTTTCCCATTAGAGGTCGTGTCATAGAAGCTTCCATTCCAAGTGGAGACTCCAACTCACAATATGTTTTCCCATTGTTTTGACCATTTTCTATATCATCTTTTTCATGATCACACTTTAAATTGCTTTTTTTTTCTGTTGTCAATGCCAAAGCCTTTGGTGACTTGACATTGTTAGTGGCTGTGCTTTTTAATTCAGGTGATTGACAGTTATCTTTGTCTTTTGTAAGAAAACTAAAAACTTCTCCAATCATTATATTTTCAAAAACATCATTGTCTTCAGAATCCTGACCTTTGTCTTGGTCGGATGTCACTTTTTGATCAGTTTGAATGTGTCCATTCACATTTGCTTCTGGTTTTTTATCAGAAACTTTTTCAGATGACGTTTCATCATGAATTTTAGTGTCGTTTGTATTATTTACAAAGTCTACATATATTGCAGGAATACATGAATTTGGAAAGGCAGGAGATGACTTTGAAACAGGTAAAGCTGCTATGTCATTTTCATATTTTTGTGTCTCAAAATGGTTGCCATCTATCACTGAAATTTCATTGGCTAATGAAGTTTCAGCCACATTAGCTTCCTGTTTTGGTTGCTTACCATGAACCGTTCTTGTTAAATCATGATTGCTTTGAAAAGGTCTCATAATGTATTGTGTGGCATTTCTTAAATATCTACTGATATCATTTTCTGATTTTGGTTTTTCTTTTCTCTTTTGTTCAGCAACTGGTGTGTCGTCCTCAGAGATGTGACTGAGCTCAGGAACAATACTTAATTTCCTGATTGTGTCTTTAATTTTGTCCATTGAATAAGTCATATTGGACATGTTTGTGTTAGGTTTGGTGCCTTTATGGCTCGGTGAATTTTGTGGGGAATTCTTTTTAGAATTACACGGAGTTGTGTTTGGGGTATTCTTGGGGCTACCTGCCATAGACAATTTAGAACTTCTTGAATCACTAGATATGTAAGTGGCCAGCATAGAAGCTGAAGGTCTTACATGGGTGTTGGGTGCACCAAGGCTGTTTCTTGAGTGGGAAGCAGACATACCAGGATTGCTTGTGAATTGTGCACGGTATTTTGCTGCCTGTCTTTCACATACACCACATCTATTCAACATGCCAAAGAGATCTTTTCTAAACTGCTTTGTAAAAATGGCATAGAGAAAAGGATTAGCACAGGAGTTTAAGGGCAGAAAAAACACCAGCAAAATTTTAGAATCTGTCACTGTTATTAGAGGATGTCCCGCAGCTGCTGTCAAACCAAAAAAAGCCATCGGAAAAAGACAGGCAAAGTCTGTGAAGACGAGAATAGCCATACGTTTAGCGATATTTGCATCATTTCTACCAACCACAGTGTTATTGCCTCCAACCTTTCTGTACATGTCCACATAACAGAAACATATCACTATGAAACATATAGCATTAAAGAAAAGCAGAAAGAATACATAGCCTTTATCAACAGGTTTATTGGTTTCCATGGGGAGGCATATGCTTGTTTTACTATATTCACTGACTCCTACCAAAGGGAGGATCCCCATGACGATAGAATAAGCCCATCCACAGGTCATGACGACCCCTGCTTGTCTCATTTTCAATCGTTTAGTTAAGCGAATAGCATGGCTGATGGCGTACCATCTTTCAAGGGTGATGACTGTCAAAGTAAATATCCCAAGACAAGTGGAGAAAATGGCAAGAAATCCAGCTGCTTGGCAACCTCCCACATATTGCCAAGAGATAGCAAAATTGAAATAAACACCAATGGTATGAACATCTATAGCAGCTAACAGCAGAAGGTAGAATCCGAGACAAAAGTCAGAGAATGCTAAATTTGCCATGAGAAATTTTGCCACACTCAGTTTATGCTTGCTTCCAAGAGTTACAGACAGAACAATCAGATTTCCTATCAGTGCTGTCATGACAACGAACCATACAATCACACGCAGCCAAACAAATCCCATGACATCTTCACAAGGACTGAAAGCGTCAGGTTTTGGAACACACTTAGCTCTTTTCACTCTGTCCACTACTATTCCTAAACCACAATGTATAATTGATGTATGTGTTTCATTTGGATTTAAGGTACTTGTGTGCCATTCGTCGCTGATTTTTTTTGGAACTTGAAACCCCAAGTCTTTTGAATTGCCAGGATCCCCCCATCCTCCGTCCCCGTACATGCGACTCTCCACAGGAACCTGTAGGTCATGCCACTGATAAGAATTGTGTACTGGCTTATGTAGCACGCCATCTAGTGATCTTTTTATCCAATCAGGAACTAGGGTAGTTGTGTAGGTGCCCTCTTCAAAGCCCCCAAATCCATCTAAAACAGACATAGGGGTGGTCAGTGGTCCCACTGTTGTGCTACATTCATTTGCAATTCTTCTCTGAAACTCTTCCCAAAAGGTTTCATCTTGTTTCTCAGGATGGGCAAAGGCACAGCAATGATATGGATAGGTCAGGTTGACCTCTTGTATGGAGAAAAACTTCAGTACAGGGGGCAGCACAGTCAAAGTGAACACATCAACCAATGTTAGATGAGTCATTTTATTCAATCCGTTTGTGGGTAATTTGTCTATGCTTGTTTCAGATAAATCTCTGAAAATAAAAATAACATATAGATTTTAGGTTATATCACTAATTTCTACCTAGAAAAATGTAAAGAACTCTTTTAGAAAATACAGCCCCTTTTTTGTAATTCTAGCATTTATCAAAAATTCATCTTGCTTAAAACAGCAGATAAATTTTATAGAAATAAAATACTCCCATTCATTTGTCAGCTTGACTTTGCCCTTTATTGTCACATTTAGATGACAAATAATATCTCAAATTTTTAGTTTATTGGATTTTTATTATTCATTCTTTTTTTGGCATAAACATCTTACAATTCTTCAAGTAAAAGTGCATCAGTGAAAGCATCATCTCCTATAGTGGTCAACTTTGGATTTTTTCTTATTTTCCTGAAATAAAGCAAGACACTAATCGTAAGAACAGTTATTTTAATTGTCTTTTCTATCATGTAATTTAAGAAATTTTTCACCCATGTATATTTTAGGGTGTTTTTTGTAAATATATATTAATTACTCTAGCATAAACAAAAGACACACACATCACAGAGTCAAAATATCACATTTTGATACCATGAAGGTTATCAAAATAAAACAGAAAATTGTAAGTATCCAATGAGCCTTTAAAAGGAATTCAAATACATAAATCATTATTTATGGCATCATGTTTGGGATCCAATTAAAAAGACAAAATAATATCAAATATCAAGGCTTTTCACAAGTAATAACTTTCATGTGACTTTTAATTATTTCTTATTTGTAGCATATTTTACCGTCTGTTCAGTATGAAAATTTAATGTTCTTCCACAGAGCCCTGGGTAGGTTTATTCAAGAATTACAAAAATAAAACAATGAAAATGTACACACAAACTATGAATTGTTGATCCAAATCTCTGAGCCTATAGTAAACCTATAGATCTCATGGTCTCAATTCATGGTAGAAGGAACTACATTATTCAAAACTTACACAATTCTGAAAGGTGCTCCTTTAAAAGCAAAATCTGCAATTTCTTCCAGGTCATTGTTGTCCATGATTCTACACAAAGTAAAAAAAATGAAAATGTGAATTGATTTTAGGAATCAGAGGAAGAGACACATATGATATTCTAACTTTTGTTTCAATACTTCTTATTTCTTATATTAATGTACATCATAAACGTGGGGCCGGTTTAGAATATATGTAGGACTTAGCCTTTAATTCAGTAATCAAGTAGCACACTTTTTGTCAAACTTTGGAGATGCATTTTGAGAGATAAGTAGAACTATCTATGATATCAAATAATTCTCAAAAAAAATTATGTTCCAAAGTTGATAAACTTTTACTCCATATCTAAGATATATGTAAACAAAACCCGGAAGATCATAACTGCTTTATATTCCAATAAAGTACAATACAATTTACAATAGTTTTTTGTTGTTTTTTTACTGACAGTATAGACAGGCTACTATGTGAAATGCACATGGGTATTACGCAATCGGCCACACTACCTAACTGACTAACCACATATTTTCCCTGTTTGGAGAATACTATTTTTTTAAGTTGGCACTCACAACATGCTGTAAATAATGTACAAGAGGAAAAGAATCGAACCTCGTTTTCAGTTTAAAAAAGGGACATACTGTTTGTCTGGGTTTTTTGTACTGTTTGTCTGTTTTTTTGTTCATTTTTATTGGGTCTTTTAAAAGAATATTGAGAACTCACAATGTTCCAACTTCCCCAAATATTTTGAATGCGTCTGCTTTGATCCTCTTGATATTGTTACTGCTGAGATCTCTGTGAATAAAGATTAAAATACATGTAATTGTGTGTGGCCTACAGTTTGAGATGTGGACATGTTAGGGTTTTGTAAGAGATTTTATTTCATTTCTATTTTGACTCTTTGATCACACCCTTCACATATGTTAGACTAATCTTTAACTGCTTCAGTTTAATGCACCTAAATCGACCTAAATGTGTAATGAGAGAGAAGAATTATAATGGAAATACAAATTTGACCCCCATCCCCACCCCAACCCATCCCATCCCCATTGCCCTAATTGTAATAAGAATGAGAATGAATAAGCTTATGCTAAACTAAAATATTACTTCCTGATCCTCATAAATGACAAACAAAAAAAGAAATAAAAAATGTGTTTTTCTTACAATACATTCAAAGCACTCTTTATGCCTGGACTAAAAACTCCCCAGAGAGGAACTTCTTGTAACCCAGATTTGGTAATCCTCCTGGAAAATGGAAGAAGAAAAAAAGACGAACGTGACAATGAATCAAAATGTTATAAGAGAACATTTTTACTATGTAAAAAAATAAAAATCTTACATCTTGTAAAGAAAAAATGATAATTAAAATAACAAAACCTTACATCTTGTAATGAAAAAAAATTAATAAATAATTCAAAATTTAAAGGTAATGCGGATTATGCGTCTGAGACATATTGAAACTTAAAAAAATATTTATGTGAAGCAAGAGTAGAATTACAAACAAATCTTTTATGAACATGACCTTGATCATTGCTTCCTTTTTTTGAAAAAGTCAAAAGACTAATTGTGTATGCAATTTAACTTGCTGTTGACAGAACATTAAGTAGAATCAAGTTTTCTTTTTATTAAAACACAATAACACACAGATTTTAGAGAAAAAAGTTGACCTATGTTCTTTTAGATACTCTTTGTTCAGGTCTGACAGTGATTTTTTTTTTCGTTATTTAGAACAAGATTACATAATCAGAACAACTATATGGGCCAAGATTGAATAATGAGAACAAATATATGGACCAAGATAGCAAAATGAGAAATGTCACGTATAGAAAGAGACAAAGTAACATATTGTTATTTCAATTTCCTCAATAAAAATCAACAAATTAAATTTTCCCATAGAAAATGTGTTAAATCTAAAAAGCTTTCTAATTTCATTTATAATTATTTCCTTTCTGGGTTTGTACCATTTATTGTTTAGACGTAAAACAGAATAGAAACTAGATTCAATGGTAAAGTATGGTGATTAATAGAAAGACCAAAAAATATGTTTTTGTTGTTGATATAATAGACTCACTAGGTGGCAATAATTCTAACCTTTTATTAGAACCTATTTTTTTTCAATTATTTTAATAACTGGAGAAGTTGAATGTTCTCGAAGGAATTACACATGTTTGTTTTGAAGAAGTTGTTTATAGTGTCTGACTAATTGAATTGTTTCATGAAATTGTTAAAAAGTGAGCCTGATTTCTCAGTTAAAAGTCACTGAACTAATATAAGTAGTTAATTGAAACAGCCACTAAAGAATATATTTTGAAGAGCCAATTTATTACATTTTTGGCTCACTAGGTGGCATTATGGCATGCAATATGGTTGACTTAATTAAAGTTTACTCCCTTAGCAATATGAAACATATCAATAAATGCTATCAGCAGCTTCTCGGAGACAGTTTGACAATTTATACTTCCTTTTGGGTGATTCTAGATATTTCATTGAGATTAAATGCTTCCCAATAGAGGTTCATTTCATGGTACTGTGTACTAAAGAGATTTCATTTCATGACTTGTATTCAACAGATTGTTAATAGTGGCCCAAGGGGCTCCTAAATTACAGAATCAAAGTTCACAAAAAAATGCTTTGGATTTTCCAGGCTGCAATAGATCACAAGTCCCTTTATGAGAGGCAGATATAGGGACTTTGAATAGTTGTGCCTATTCAACATCCTATGCAGCTCACTAACAGCAATTAGGGGAGGGGGAGGGGGGGGGGGGTTCTAGACCAGCAAGCATGTCTTTATGATATGTTCATATTTTTAATATGTGTTGCCTTTTCCCCACATTTTGTGTATTTTAGCTGAATTTGAAATAGTTAATCTAAATCAGGATCCATGATCTAAAATGTACTTCCCTACAATGTTCAAGGTGTACATAATCTACATGTCATTGACTTTGACATACTACTGGATGCTCAAGACTGTAAGCTGGACAGAATGGATAACAAATGTACCATTTTGTTTTCAGAAACTCATATATCTAGCATAATGATTGTTTATCCCATAGCCATCATGAATTCTTGCATGGGGAATACATTTATAAAGATACTGATGTAATTATTATGATCATTGTTTATCCCAAAGCCATCATTTGTTTTCACATGTGAACTCATTTAAACCCTCAGAATAAATCCATCCCCCCCCCCGTGTACTACATGACGTAGAACTCAATTAAAGCTATGTCAATTGATTTCCTGTTTTGTAAAAACTTCAAGAAAAGTAGTCAAGGTTTTTTAATTACGGTTCCAAGGTTGAGATATAGCTTTTTTGTCAATTTGTTTTAGAATTGACCCCAAAGTATCCTTTTCAATCGAATAAAATTTGATCATTTATCTTTTTTCTTTGCTTTTCTTTGCTTTTTTTTGTGTGTGTGTGGGGGGTGTCTGATCCCAGTTCCCAAAGAATCAAAAATCAAAATCCCAAATCCCAAACAATTAGATATGATCCC
>JAVSBT010257194.1:0-12569 GCA_033118115.1 Pharyngocirrus eroticus | reverse complement strand
ATTAGACCATGTACCTTGTGTGAAGGCCTGTTTACACCATACATTTTGTAAGTAAAGATTCCTAAAGCACTTCAAAAGTCAAAATTGAGTGTAAACAGGGATTAGCATATGGGGAAAATCAGGACAGACTCCTAGATTGTGACTATTGTGAGTTTGTATAGTACAGGACTGTGGATTTTTTCCCCTACAGAAGAAACTATGCAACAGATCCACCTGGGACAGTGCAAAAGTATCCATTGTAGACCCCTGCTGAACTTTAGAAATATACTTGTGGCATGCCAGTTGATTAAATCCTATCCCTAGCACTATAGAAGAGTCTCTTCTCACCAGAAATTCCACAAGGAGATAATTGCTTATCCTAGAAGGTCCACACTCATGTATATTGGATTTCTAGACAATAGGTCAATCCCTAGAAATTTGATTGTATCAATTGCTTCATTACTTTAATATCCTGGGAGATAATGCCTGAACTTAATCAAGCAATGAACAGGTAGCATGCAGGTCAATAGGTCAAATGGAAGGACAGTGGTGAGAACAATGTATTGAGAAGGAAGGAAACTGACCTTTAGAATTGTGCTAAATATGTTGATTGTTGTACAAGGTAATGGGGAATATCATATTGGCTTGTAGTTCTTCTGCTTCTTTTGTATGCAAAAGGAGAAGGGGATAGTTAATAGAATTCTAGACGGACAGAATCATTTAAACTTTGTCAGCCCCTCTCAATTGCTTCATTGCATGCTGCAAGGGCCAAAGGTCCCAGATCCTGCCTTATCTTTTGTTTCTTAGGTGGAAGGGGGGAGGGGGTATGGAGGGGGCAACTGTTCACTTTACTGAAATTGTGGCTCACATTTCTAGGAGTATTCACCCTAACCCACCTAAAGAACTTATGCACACATTATATATAAGGCTGTTCATTTAGCTCTAGGATGTACTTTAGAGATAAAACCCAACAGACTTAGAACCTAGGGACATAAGTTGATTTAGAAGGTTTTCAGTCTCTGCCCAAGCTTGATGTTGATTCCAAATGTTTACGATCCATGTGTACTGTTAAAAAGCAAAGACATCTAACTCTCATATGAAAACAAACTGACTGAATTATTCTTCAAAAGAAATGCTGATTACCAGTCAAAAGGGATTCTAAAAATAAAGATTGATTATTTGTTGCAAAATCAATAAAATTGATTGAGTTTAAATCAAGAATTGATCAATAAATATAAAACAAACTACATTTCTTTTCTCAATTTTTTTACCGAGAAGAAAACAAAATATTATCAACTAGAGAGAAAAAACACACTCAGTCATTATAGCAGCTTTTAAACCCCCCTCAAGTATTGGTACTTGACTATTCTAGAGGCTGAATAGCCTCAATTGCCGTCATCAAAATGATTTTAACATCTCAGCAAGGTCTTACTAGGCAAGTGTGTGATAATGATAATCAAGCCAGTATTTCATGTCAATTAGATTGAGGTAACCTTGAGAGATTTCTAGGAAGATAATACGTCCCCAATTTAGAATGATGAGGCTGATTTTGTATGGGAGGGAAAGTTATAAGTACAAACAACAGGAATCATTTTTTATGTATTTGAGAAATAATGACTCGTTTTAAGCACAAAGGTCTCTTTGTTATAGTCAGTGTTAGATATATCGTATTGTTGGGGATTGTTTAAATATTCAGTATCTGGTCTGGTCCAGGTTTTTTCTAAAAATGTTCAGTGTCATTGTTAATTTTATCCTAATAACGCTTTGGCTTGAGGTGTGAATTCCTAAAAATATCTCCATAGTTATTCATGGATTTCTATTAAAAAAATCACATATTTCTTCCTGAAAAAAGCTTTTGTTGATTGTCCTCAGTGAATATCCACAACCATAAAGCAGACTTAATATAACAAAAGGACTACCGGCCATTCATCATTTTACACTTGTCACCATTGTTTTTGGTAATCTAACTACTAACAATACTAAAAATTTAAGATCAAAAGCTCATTGCTATGACTTGTGCACTGATTTTGATGAGTATTTTTTTTCTGTCACTCCATTTGCACTTGTTTTGGGAAAGTGTCATTGATTAATTAATTCTTACACATCGCTGCAATTTGATTTCATTACTTCGTAATTTGTCAGCATAGAGAAACATTTCCAGAAAGAATGTTTAGTTGTTATATTAATGGAATAAAAGAGGGCAGTGTTTCATAGTACAGAATAATATTAGATGATAAGGATACAGATGCGATTATTTATTTTTGTAATCATAAAGTGGAAGATTTTTAAAGGTGTACAGCTTTGTTGTCCATTTACACCCATGACATTATTTTTTTTCTTTTTAACTGACCACGTTATGGTGAATTTATGTAAATTATCAAAGATATTCTGTCCATTCCAAGTTTTGAGGCACACTTTCACTTTATCATTTCATCAAGTAGCTTTCTTCTATAAGTATTTATTTTAAAATGAACAGATTGCTTTATAAATGTGAGAAGTGCTATACAGGAAATAGTAAACATTAAAAATGTAGGTCATTCATTCCTTACAATGAAAGCAATTAATTTGATGTAGAATGTCTCTTAAAATTCTTCTAATCAACTCTTTGGGATAATTATTCATGTGTCTACAGACAAACCTCACTAAGAAACCACACTACAAAAAAGAACCACCTTTCAACTGGCACCTCTAAGAAACGCATAGATAGATCATATATCTTATTAGTAGGTGAAATCTCATTAATGAGACCACCTCTCTATGTAGTGCACTCCAAGTAAAGTGCCAAATGTACTCAGAATAGAAAGGTTAACGTGGAAAAAAAGTCATGAAAAAATATAGGTCACATGTAATAATAAAGGCATATCATCATAGTGCAGAACATCTCTGAAAGCTCTTATGGTAAATACATCTCTTTGCATACTAATTGTTCATGTGTCTAATTATTTTCATGTCACGTCTGAAATGATTGCAGGGTAATGAATGAGTAAGACAGCAAATGGAACATGACTACTACTATGTAAATCATTTCTTCTGCAGTAGTGAATTGTAGTAAATACTATTCAGTCAGCCTTATCTTTCATACACTAAACATTGATTTTTCTTTTCAGACCACCTTTGGGTCTACATGGGATTGAAGAGGTCTAATTTCTTCTAAAATATGAACATACAATGTGGTACAAACTGTCAACTACTCACAATTCAAATCATGATTTTTTTTGTCATAGAAATAGAACATCAATAATAAAAAAAACTGAAAATACTTTTTTACACTACTATGTTACATTTGCTTTATACTGTTTTTTGTTCATAAGAGCACAGATGGAGAAGTATAAAAGCACTGACTTTTTTTGAAATTTTGAATGAGTTATTACCAAAACATTTTAAAACTTGATCAATGATGTGGAAACATCTCTATGATAATAATCAATTCCACTAGTATCAAATTCTTATTATCAAAAATCTATTCTCCAACCTTTCCCCCTTGATATCTTCACAGCCTTTTTTAGTTCAAATTAAAGTAAAAATGAAAGATACGTTTTCTTTCAATACAACTCTTCCAATATGATTCCATAATAGGCAAAGTCACTGGAAGAACTCTTAAAAATGAAGTCTTGATAGAATATGCCTATTCATCCAATTTTTGCTCATCTTATCAGATAGAGGGAAAGAATATTAACTCAAGTTCATTGAGTTGATTAGCCAAGAAAGTTAATCAAAACTCCACTGATAGCTATTATATGCACCATGCAAAAATCAGATTGTGCATCAGAAATGAAGAATCATCAAAATGATAGATGGTTGGCTTTTGAGGGAAGGGACAGCAGATTCATTTCCGTACAAAAAAAGCAGATCATTTTTTTGCTATCTTTACACTGTGAAGCACTTGTCTGAAGAAAAAAAAATGAAATAAAAGAGCAGCCCTGAACTCTGATGTAATCACAGAGGATTGGGATTGTAATGTTATTTTCTACTGGTGGATACTTTTAGAAAAATGGATGATGTAGAATGTTTGGGATTGAATTTGGCAGCAAAAAAATCCATAAAGAATAAAAATTGCAATTTATTTTTATCTTTAAAAATTGAATTTAGGATGCTAAGCATTGTTGATCTTTATTTCTTATTAAAAAGCTATTTGATCAATATAGTGTATGGAATCATTAATATTATGAAAAAGATGTTAGCAACAGGATTGTTTTGTACACCCTTTTAAAAATAAAAAAAATAAAGCAAACTGCAGAGCAGAAAAAAAGCAGAGTGGTTCTGAATCTTAATAAAACTAAGCAGAACTCATCTTTTTACAATTGACTTTTTTTTATAAAAAAAGAAAATCTCACAAGATTTTGCTGCAAATATAAAGGTTGTGATTAGAAAAATGAATATAGTTAATTGTGATTACAAAGGTTCCTCAATATTTGTTCATTGAGTCTAGAAAAAGTGTGAAAAATATATCATACACTTTGCCCTTATCAACCTC
Organism: Pharyngocirrus eroticus; assembly: GCA_033118115.1. Lineage (NCBI taxonomy): Eukaryota > Metazoa > Annelida > Polychaeta > Saccocirridae > Pharyngocirrus > Pharyngocirrus eroticus. The sequence continues at coordinate 8,116 of JAVSBT010257194.1, read as the reverse complement.
TTTATATAGATATAGATATATAATTGTGTACATATTCTTAACCTTGAACCATACATTGATAGTTCTTTCCCTGAGGCTCTTATTCTTTCAAGGACACATCGAAAGACATGCTGCTTCAAGTTTGTTTTTGTATTTTTACAACCATTCCATGTAGGTGTGATCTAGATCTGCTTTATTTGTTGCAATGTCAATTGCAGCATACATGTTGTTCTAAATGAAAATGGATTTCCTACATGATAACAAAAGTACCTGCTGGAGGGGGAGCATGAATTTTTTATGACAAAATTTTTATGTCTTATCATTTCCTTAAAGACTTCCAGGGGTGCTGATGGGTAATGCCCTTTTCAGAATTCTATAGATTTCTTTCAGCTACAGATAGAAACTCCTGATTAATTATTTTTTTTCATTCTGAGAATTGGATATTTACCTGTTTATTTCTAGATTACTTGCTGTGATGTGACCTCATAGCATTGCCAAGGCGGTGTTTTAAGGATATTTACTCCTCTATAAGGCTGTTGCATTCAATATCTTTATGAAGAAGGAGTTTTGGGTTATTGTAACATGTGTCTTGTCATCTGATAGTGACAAATCGTAAATTTCTAAGGCCATGGCTACTTGTTGCATATTTAGTTTCTCGATCTTTCCCTATCATAGAATTGACAATTTTTCAAAAGATTATGACAGGAAATTAGTGTTTATATTAGTCCTATTATTCTCCTTGCTTTTTTTTGCAAACAAATATTTACGTAATGGGTTGCCCGATGGGATGATAAACTCAGATATATAATAAGTCTGACCTAATTATCGATAGTTCAAGCAAGTCTAAGAAACTTCATAGATTTAGTTTGAATAGCTTTGGAAAATACTTTTTTTAAAGCCATGTTTTCGGTGAAACAATTTCATAAGTAATTCATCCTGACCTTTCTATATGTTTTTGATGAAAAGTATTATAACAAACATTTACACAAATTCGAATGAATGCTTCTAGGAAGCCAAGAATTGGTCACCTGCCAATAACAAAGGCCGTCTCAAAGCTGATAAGAATGTCATAAATGTCATTGCTTTTCTTAGAATTCATAATAAAACTGAAAATCAACTATCCTCTTTGCCATTACTAGTGTTGATATTAACAGTTAAAAAAGATTAAGAAAATCCTCTAGGGAATTATCCCTTGACAAAAGGTAGCTACCAAATTATCAAATAATTCCACTTTTGGTCATATTTTGATAGAATGGTGTCTGGGCAGAATTAAGTTTTGAGGGATATACATGTTTATATGTCCCATGGGAAGCCAATGTCATCCATCCCCTTGATTCAATTCCATGGTGAGTTTCCTTATTAACCAGGAGTCTGGCAGACAATTTGAGAAACCAATCATCAGGAAAAATATACAGGATTAACATTTTGTCAATAAAAACCCAAGGGGGACATTTACAGTGTGATATAATCTATCTGCAAATCCTTCGATGGAAATGTAATCTTTCCCCCTTTTTCTCAAGTAGTCTTTTTGCTGTTAGGATTACTTTGTTCCCAGTATATGGTTCTAGATTTCCAAATTTCCCAAGTGTTAGGAATATTTTTGAAAGATCAATAGCTGTAATAATGATCAGTGAAATATACTTTTGGGAGGTTGGAACAAATGGGAAATGTAAATGTCTTTTCATTTGTTTATTTATTATTTATCTATTTACTTAATTATTGATTCATAAACATTTCAATATTGAACCATATATATAAACTTTCAAGATTTAAAAGCGTCCATGATTTTAAAATACGCAATGAACCACAATTTCAAATATTAGTGACTATTCTTGTTCCTAGGGGGCTTGTACCACTAGAGGCTGTCTGAGAGAAAATGAATTAAGTTTGACTGTCTCAACCTTTTACTAGTTTGCATGCAATCCTGTAAAACTTGTTTACTCTATTTCAAGATGAACTGTCTCCCAAGAGAATGTGTACAATGCTGACTCCAAGCTAAATGTGATTTTAACTGCTAATTCCAATTGGTTTTAGTGAAAGGTGAAAGAGATTTATCATGAATTAATAATTTTTTGCAGCCATTTGGCATTAAGGGGTTCACATTTCCGCAGATTTGTCTGGCATTATATTATTCAGTCTGGGGATAACATTTAAGTTTAATGAGGTTTTGTTTTTGGACTTCACTTTGTGTACTGCCGACACCAACACAAGTGTGATTTCAAATTCAACTTTAATTGGTAGCATTTTATACAATACACGGTTGGAAAATATAATGTTGTTAGTGATATTTAGTGCTAAAATGAAGTCAACATTAAACTAGTGGTGCTTATAGTTATACATCACTGATTAGTGTTGTTCATTTTCATGCACTGATGGTATTAATTAGTAGAAAATAGCAACACAAGACAGGGATATTTTGATAGCATGAAACCTAGTGTTGACACTTTTTTACCACTAAATATCACCAACAACACCAGGTATCACAATTTTTCCAAAAAGGGTATGTGGTGTTTGAATCTTCTCCATTCATACCTAAATATATCCAGACAAGTGGTCAGTGTAAATCCGGCTCCTGTGTAGGTGATGCAGTCACATCGTTTTCAATAGTCAAGGTATACTGCATAAAAAATGCTAGTACTATGTATATAAGGGGGTTACAAGTAACAACTCTCGTATAAAATTGTCTTCAGAATGGCTGTGAGAGTTGTCCTGCTATCTGCTGTACATACACACAAATGTCATCTCACCATTGGAGGAGACTGACATGGATAGTGTTCCCTGTTTGACCGAAATCATGGAAAAAATCTAAATTGATGTCAAACCCAATCTATTAAATGTCCTTTATAGCAATCCTATTTTATAAGGACTCGGATGCTTTAGATTTGTGTTTTCATCCAATCCTATCAGGGCTGACGACTAACATAATTCCCTGAAAATACAATACTTCTGTTTGATTGCCATATCGGATTACAAAAAGACTCCGGAATTGATGTGAGATTTGGGTGTAGATCAGAAGGTTTTCAAAAGATTTTTTTAATAGTTATGATTGTAATCCTTCTTAGGAATTATGGTTTATAATGTTTTTCTATCCAGAATTTGATTATTTTTTTCTCCATATTGCTTCTGCCATTTCAGTGAATAAGAGTATTGCATTTCACCATTGGGGCCACCCATGAATGTTTCAATTGTATATTCCTTATTGTAATGAGAGACTGTCAAATCCATAAGACTGATGTGAAAATGAGGTTCTGAACGCTTGGACCATTCCACTATTCTATGCATCACACAATATTTTACAAAAAAGGTTTTTCACAGAAGTGTACAAGTTGAGTGTATCCATGCAGGTCAATATTTTATGGTGTGATGTAATGACATTTCTACTGCATTTGTAATTAATAGATACTTAGAATAGGGAAAGCTACATTTTAAAACCCATATACTTTGCTTGATAGTAATGAGAAGTTCAAAACTCATAAAAAATATTTGCGAATGGAAAAGCAAAAGGTCACCCTTTTCCCTCAATATGCCATATTAACTTATGAAATATTTCCTTAAGAGTCAAGTGTCTAGACCCAGTGTACAGGGTTAAATAGGAATGGAATTCCTTCCAAACATTGGAATACAAAATACACATTGTATATGGACTTGGATTGAATTGGTGTTTCCCTGAAGAAATATAATTCATTTCTCCTTTTATCTACCCTGTTTTTACAAGAAACCCTGGAGGAGAAAAAGGAAATATTACTCATGGCAAATATTGGAACAGAAGAGGACTTTCACCAATGTGAAATGGCATTAATTGATGGGTTAAAATTGATTGTTCTCACAAGGGATTCTCCCTTTTCTCTTGGTGGCATCTAGTTGAAAGAAAGAGTAAAAGGATATGTAAAGACAGATGAGGGTATGGGTCTAGGGGTCAAGGTTATTTGGCTGCAAGGTCTACTTCTATTCATCTATGCCAGAAATGGCAATATTGGGAAAAATGATTTTGAATTTCATCTAAGATCAGAAGATTTATGGTGGAGAGAAATTTAAGTGGTTTTTTTCTTGAAGCAAAATATGATTATTGATATTTTTACTAAAGGAAAATATTCCCTAGGGTAAAAAGAAGCATGTTGCTAGAAAAACAAAGTTTGGATGTTGTTGTTTGAATGAAAATGTGCTTATGTGAAGTTTTTTTGGAAAAAAAGGGTTCTTGAAGACTTTATCAAACTCTGAATTTCAACTATCTAATGAGATAGCTATGATGTTTTATATAAGAAGCAAATTAAAAATGTAAGTTTTTTTTCCTACATTATGTTTCTGCCTTGTGGCTTGAGTAGGCTACTGAAAATAAATGGTCCAAATAAATTACTTTAGAAACCATGGTATTTAGGAGTGCTTTCCAAAAGGAACCTTTGATAGAGTGCAAAAGACATATAACCATTGCTTTACTTTCTATTAGGGATAAAATATGCTGTCATAGATACATATCTATGCTGCCACAACATATAGATGAAGTTACTTCTGCCACTGAAACTGCAATTTCTACTACTATTTCCAAACTTTTCAAGGTCTTTTTCACAACATGGAACGGTGTCTCAGATCCCTTGTTCTAATCGACCACTGTTCATATTATTCATAAATCCCCAACCTGCTTATAAATTGAACTTCAGCATGCAAGTTAAGTAGGTCAAAGTAATGGCTGACCAGTCCAAATGTACATGCATGGGAAAATTAAATGCAGGAATGCTAAACCTCAAAGGAATATACCAGTCCTCTTGAATGTGTTGACTTGTGGTATTATTACTTTTGTAGATGTAAACATTGCATGTCTGCCTCCATTGGGTGACTATTTGGAGTGTAAGCACCTGTTGCAAATCAAATCACACAGGACACTATTCATGGAATGCCCGGGTTAATTAATGGACTATGTTGACATGGCATTTACAACCTTATTTGGACAAATCCCCTTTTTGCTGAATTAGAATTTCAATACACTTATCACCCTCTTATCTTCTTGTTGGACAATTCGATCATTTTCATTCTCATTCTATATTGTTAACTTCATCTATGATAAATGAAATGATTAAGTTGCTAATAAAACAAAACTGCATTGTCTTCTTAAAATGATATAAACATATTGTACAATCTCTCATGTTTTCTCTCATCATGTTCTTTCTCCTGAAATACATCCATCTAGATGTTGTCACATGTTAAGCATTGATCTAAGATCTGAGGTCCTTTTGTTATTTGACCTATCCAGATTTCTTGGTCGTTACATTGAAAAATGGATCATTTCTGTCATGCAATGTCAATCTTTTGGTCAACAGTTCCCAAGATTTGACACAGTTATATCAGCAATGTCACCCTACTTCTTCATTCTGCCTTGACATTTAGATGGTTATGATGACTTGAATATAAAAGAAGTGGTCTGGTTTGAGTCATTTTAACACAATACAAATAATGTCTTTGCAATATTATACAGCATTATTGTAAGATTGTATCAAATATGAATGGCCATTAATGAACATCAAACCAGGTCATGGTCAGTAAATGGAGGATATTTGACTACCCTAAGGAAAATTATGCATATTATTTTCCAGTAAATTCAATATGTTTGCTGTACAGATAATGTTGTCTCTATTGCTTAACTGGGGGGATGTCTTGGACTTTGGAAATTGGAGGGTTCAAAAATGATGTATATTATATATAAAATACATCAAAATATTCTTGCCATAATGTTTGGCACTATACCCATGAAATGTACTTTGAGCTCCATATTACAATTCATGATTTTTCAATATATTGTGTTTTTGATATTTATTGGTACTTTTTAAGATACTGAAATAATGTTTCTCTTTTTGTTTTCTAGAGGATGTATGGCACAGTATTTAGTCTATTTAATTATATATCTATGGCCCCTTTCTGAGCCCTGATAGCATTTCTAATGCAAGACCAGATCCATACTATTAGCCTCTTAGGCTTCTGATAGATATTTTTAGAATAATTCAAAGGTTTTACTGGATGTGATGCTGGGTTTTTTCATTGTGTTATTATTTTTAGGTTGTTTTTCACCAATTTATAAAATAAGATTTTATTTTCTGCTATTTGAATTCTATGTGGTAGCAATTCTGTCTCCTATGAATTAAGTGTGATTTTTACAGTGAAATAAGCTGTTAAGCTTAGCACATAAGTACAATCAATACTTTCCAAAATAAGAATTTAAAAGGATATCAAACTATGAAACTGTTATGGTGGTTTATATCTGTCAGCTAAGATAACAGTTTCTCTGTTTAAGAGGCCAAAAATCTTCCCATGACACTCGCATGGTAGGTTCCAGAAAGAATACTAACAAGCAGATAAAAATTAATGGTTCTCATTTTGTTTATAAATATGCTTTTGCCAAAATTTGATGAAACTAGTTGGAAAAATTGTAATAGGATCCAGTTTTAATAATAAAGTCTTATCATCAACTTCTATGCCATCAAAGGGTCGCATGAGGTTTTTTTTGTGAGACATTTGCTCTTTGTTAAAAGTCATACTTTGACATCAACATAGAATTCAGATTTGAACACAAGGGTATAAAGCCAAAACACAATGTAGCTTTAACAAGATATGAAAGAAGCTGAGGTTATCTACTCAAATATGCTAAAATCACCATTTGAAAACCATGATCATCAAATTCCTGCAAGGACATGGTGCATAGTGGAAGAGAGATAGTAAACTCCCAGTTGAGAATGGAAATAGTACTGTGGTGATGTAATGGGTGATATAGGGTATGAGGACAAAAGCCAAGATTGTATGTGTATATAATGGTATATTTTCCTTGGTTTTTTTTTCTAGTACAGCTATATTAGATATCATCATCACCATGAATGACATTGTATCCCAAACAAAGAAAGTTCTGATATCACATTATTAAAAAAATTGCTTTTAGAATTTATCAGGCTTTTAGTATATTTGGCTCCAAAATGCCTTTGATTTATATTCCAAGAAGATCTTCTTAGTCAATACTACTAGTGGATGAACCATGTTCGGCCATCACCGACATCCTATTTTATTGTGTTTCCTTATGGGTCCCAGCTGTTCAACTCTTACTTAGGAAGCAGGGGCATCTATTATGTGGGCTGCCAGGCCAAGATAAACCTCCAAAGTAATCTCAGATAATCCTGCATTGAAGAACTGTACTCTAAAATTCCATATCGCTTCATTGTAATACAGTCAGGAATGTCTGTCTTTGTATAGGGATGTGTGATTTAGAACCAAGAAAAGGAGAGTGGAACTCGAGAGAAATAGAAAAAAAATAAGAAGAATTCACTCTTAACTGTAGGAAAATAGATGCTTAAGCTATATATAACATACTGTATTTGATTCTTTTTAAGGGATGTCACAAGATAAAAAGTACTACAAAGAACCCTTTCCTTTGTGAATTTAGGTAAATATGCAACATCTATGAAAATAAACTTTGAATGTTGATTTCAAACCACACTTCTTTGTTCAAACTTTTTTTCTATAATACAACATCTGAATGATTTATAATTAATTTACTTTATTTTCAACTTTAACAGAAGAGGCAAATTTGTTTCAAGAGTCATTAGTATCAACCCTTTAGAACCCAGCTCCATGTTAAATCTGTCACAGGGTCAAGGTCAACTAAATCAACCAATAACAAGAGTGACAGTTTATCCCGGCATATCTTGCCACAATAAGCTTAGTTTTGTCTGAACTAAAACCAAGCACATGCAGAATTTGATTTAATATGGATAATGTTTTTGGTATTAGCTTTCTTAAAATAGGAAAAAAAATGACATCAAAATTTCCGGTAGATACCATTACATATGATATGCAGCTTCCTGGAGTCTTAATGGAATAGTCAAGTGACTGATGGTGTACATTAGTTTGTCTTTCTTAATAGACATGTAATAATAAAAAGCAAACTTTTGGCCTGAGTGAAAGGAAATATGAAACAAAGATGATGAAACTAGGAGGTGTAAAACAGGGAATGAAACGAAACGGGCGCTAGTACTCCTGCGACCGTTATACCTCCCGTGAAAAACCCCACGGGAGCTAGTAAAAAAATGTGAAATAAAAGAAATTTGTTGAAAATAAACCATGATTCAGTCTTATTTCTTCAATTACAAAATACGAAATTATC
>JAVSBT010257083.1:0-12569 GCA_033118115.1 Pharyngocirrus eroticus | reverse complement strand
GTAACCACCAGCACAAATTCCAATATCAATATATTGGCCAATAAAATTTATCTTATCTTATCTTATCTTATCTTATACGCATGTATACTCATGAACGCTATCATAATTCGCAAGACTGCAAGAACTGAGATGATTTTTTAAATTAATCTTTAATATTATATTTATGAATATTTCAAAATGTCTTTCTTCTGTGCTGTTAAAGTTCAATCATATCTATTGTTTATAATTCAACTCTGGTCTTTAACTGCCAGTACCAATTTATCACATTATCAATTTTTATTCTTATTTCAAAATGGTGATGTTATAACTGGTGTTTTACTGTTTTAGTCATTAGACCTGTATAAGACGTTTTTGATCAGTGATTATATTTCTAATATGATTAAACTTATAACTGAGATTTTAACTGTTTATATTCCCTCATATTAAAAAAAAAAGGCTTTAAAGAATTGATCCTTTTGATTACTTTATGAACCATGATATTGATTTTTTTTATGACAAAAAAGATTTTTTTCATGAAATTAACGAGTTAGTTAACCATGGTTATAAAAAATATTCAGCTAAGTTGAATTTTTACTAAAATTGTATTGTTATTTGCCTTGGAGAATAAATATATTTGCTGAAAGAAAAAAAAAAATCAAAAAGGAAAATTCTTACCATGAATAAATGAAGAAATAAAATCCTTTTATACATTGTGTTATAACTTAGATGCCAGTAGAGAAGTGTGTTATCCTTGTATTGGTATCAACTGATGTTATATCATTGGAAAGGGAAAGCAAACTAACGGATTATATGGAAGGATTTGATGATGAAACAGCACTGTAGTACAGCAAGCAATTACTTGTTCAAGATATTGACCAAAGCAAGAGCAAAAAAATGTTATGGATTTGTTTTTATTTGGACTCCCACCAGGTGTCAGCAAGATTGATATAGCCTAAAGCCAAAGTTTTGACAGATTTATCAATCGACTCATTTTTCATATCTTGTAGGACATTTTAAACTTGTGAATTTTGAAAGGATTAAATTCCTTTTTCAATACCAGTTCATGCTCTACATAAAACAAATAAAATGAACACAAAGCATTATTTTTTGTTGAAAATGACAATTTAGGACATTTGCTTGCCAGACTAAAAAAAAACAATTAGATCCTCACCTCCCTTTAAGACAAAGCCTCATGAGTTTTAAGATTCCATAATTATAGAGGAAACAGGGCCATTTCTTTTGTCTATTTTTTGATAATTTGTTATGATATGTTTTATTATGGTGAAAAAAAATAATTAAAATTTTCAAAAACATGATAATATAATAATAATAATAATATTTTATTTTCAGTTAGATTTTTACAAAATGAACAGATACAAATAAACAATCGCGGAAGGCTTTCATAAATGTGACGATTTGCAAAAAGATTCCATAACAAGATAATATGACCCAATGATAAGGGTAACTCCTAGTGCCACCAAGTGAATAAATGAGAAAACATCACATCATAATATGATTTTAATAAAGAATTATATTGATATTAACTTGTATTCAAATGTACTTTCAAACACTAAAAAGCAGTCAACATGTTTAATTATGGCAACAGTCATACTGTATAAATATACTAGGTATATGAACATGTGGGTGTTATGATACTATTACTAAATAAGCATAATTCTTTATTAAAATCATATTATGATGTGATGTTTTCTCATTTATTCACTTGGTGGCACTAGGAGTTACCCCAACATGCTAAAACCACCTAACTCATTTTTTTTACATTTTGAGTTAGATCAAGTTTCAGGTATATATGGGGAGTCTACATATAGTGGCAGAGTCCCTGTTTAAAATTTTAATTAATTTGCATGTTTTAAAGCAAAAAAATCAAAACCACCTAACTCATGATAATTTGAGGGCATTATTGTGCGCTTGCAATCTCTGTTATATCAAGAATATATAAACAATAATAAAAACTCTGAATATCATGATTGCTTGATAATTTATTTTCAAGTCTAACAAATGTTAATATTTCGACTATGTATATTCCATAGTCATCATCAGTGTTCTGCCTAAATGTTTCCTGTTCTATTGATCCAGACCTTCAGATTTGATTACTTTTTACCTCAAATAATAATTTTGTATGGTTTCATCTTCAGGTTTTTGTTCCATACTGACCATATCTAGATCTATCTACTTCATCAATGCAACAATGATCTACACTAAAAAGAATGAAAAGATTTATTATCAAAATCATTGAATAAGGCAATTGTCAAAATGACATACTATGCAAAATATCTTGACTTAATTAAAAATTGTCCAATTTTCTTATTCTAAAAGTTATGTTATTTTCATTGATAAACAATCCATGTTTGAAGATCCCAGTGTATAAGATTAATGCAATGTTTACAAGCAATTTTCATTTTTGCAAAAGTCAATATATATTAGGGCTGGCTCGATAAACCGGTAAATCGGATTTTACCGGTTCTTTGTTCCGATACGGTTATCACGATACGATGTCCAGATATCGCGATATTTTTTACATAAGAAATGCCTGCGTTTTAGTAATCAAATCATTGTTTTTCACTCCAATACCCCATAATTTGACACACGTATTCACACCCTCACACATAAACCTCTTTTACGTTTCAAGATGTCTCTTTAAACTCTCCTTATACTTTGATTCTAGTTGATGCATTAGAGTGTAGTGCGCAAGCGCACCAAACTTTTATAGGTAGTGCCATTACATAATTCAGTGCCAGCATCGTGTGTTCAGTGAAGAAAGAGTGCCAAAATTACAGGAAGTGTCGTTAAGTTACATCAGTGCCAGCATCGTGATCGAGGCAATTTCCTATGCAGGATAGGGTTAGGATAAGGATAAGGTTAACCTAAACCTGACCCTAACCCTATAGTTGCACTATTGCCTTGTTATCCTAACCCTAATCACGATTTAAATAATTGTAAGCATATTCATTATCACTATGGGTAGATACTTGCATAGGATATAAGTTCTACCCAGCATCGTGAGTTCCGTGAAGAAAGAGCACCAAAAATGTTTTCATATAGCCTTTAAGAGACCATTTGATACACTGTACTTGAAATGATTTGTTGATTAAAAAGCACATGGTAAAATGTTAGTAAAGTTCAAGTAGACACACATTTGATTAGTTAATATCGTGATAAATCGGAATATCGCGATATCTACCAATCAATATATCGTATCGGATAATTCCAAACGATGTCCAGCCCTAATATATATAGAAGCGCCAACTTCCTTACCTAATACTCTTACATTTTTTAATCTGAAACAGATTCCGTGATTTCTTTAGGTTCCTGACTAGAGGGCTCTGGGTTGGATTCTTTTTCAAACTCTTGTTCTGGTGGTGAAGTGGAAGATTTCTCACACATTGCATTTCTCTTAGTCTCTGCAAAGTTACAAGTAAAGTGCACTTATTAATTATCAATGAATGTATTGCAAGCAACATAGATTTAAAAACTCCTCCATTAAATTATGTTTCACACAAAGAACATTTTCTTTCTCAAAAAAACAGTGTTTGTCTTTATAAACCCCACCAAGGAAATGGATCTTACCTTCTGCCATCAGTTGTTTGAATTTATCACTTAAAGCTGCAAATGAAGGCCTATCGTTTCGTTTTTCTTCCCAACATTGTTCCATTATCTCAAATATTGAATCAGGTGTGTTTTCTGGCCTCCTTGGACGATAACCTTTAGTGACTTTTGCTCTCACCTCACTTTTAGCCATTCCTGTATTATATTCATATTTGAAATGATCTAAATTTGATTGAATTTGTTTGTATATGTAAACACATGATACAGATGTAAAAAGAAATTGCCAAGATATGGTATTTATTACCATAAGGTTAAAACCTTATGGGATACATTTTAAGATTTTTTAAATATATATATTGTGAAATAAAATCTCCCGATCACCTGGGTATGGACCTCCTCCACGTGTAAAGATTTCAAAAAGGACAATTCCATATGACCACACATCAGACTTTGAAGAAAAGGTTCCTTCAAGAGCTTCTGGGGATGTCCATTGCACAGGAAATGTTGTATCTATACAAGGGAAGTTATAATTAAATTAATTTGATGTCAAGGTTTTAGGTACTTGGTCATTAATCAAAAAATATATTTAACAATGTGCCAACCTGTACATTCATATATACCAGTATCTGGTAATGCTCTCGCTAAACCAAAGTCTGCTATCTTTATTTCATCTTTGCTTCCAACCAATACATTTCTTGCTGCAAGGTCCCGATGGATTAATTTTTTTTCTTCTAAAAACACCATTCCTGCTACAATCTTGAAAATCAAAAAAATATTAGATAGGAATTAGAGCCATCTTATATTTCCAAAAAATGTTGGAACAATGCAATTTCCACCAACATACCTTGGATGCAATGTTCATCATTCTATGAATGGATGCTGCTTTTCCTTCACTATCTTTTTTAAAGTATTGTAGCAGATTTCCTTTTCCCATCCATTCCAATACGATACAGAACACATTGTCCTCAATGTATGCACCATAGCATTTGAGAAGATTGTCATGCTCAAGATTCATCATTAGATGCACTTCTCTCTGCCAACTAAATTTGGACGTCTTAAGAGTTAACTTCTTCACAGCAACTTCTTCCTCTTTCCACTTTGCTGTAAGATGATAATAAAAAAGGTTCACTCAAAACTGAGGATCCCTAAACTGCAAGTTTCAACAGGGGTGAAAGTATTGTGAATAAAAACAATTATATTTTAGGTTGTTCTCCAAAGCCATGTGTGAGATTTATTTTGTTGTATTGAAAATGTTTAAATTTATTATAATAATTCTATTTACCTTTGTGAACTTTTGAAAAATTGCCTAAACCAATTGGCCAATCTTCAACAAATTCAATGCATGCTCTTTTATCCTTGACCAAAATTGGATTTACACAAGGTTTCTTCAACTGCACGCTGCTCAGAATCTTTTTGTCTTTGATGCAAAAGAATAATAACAATATTAATCTTCTTGTTATTCACTATGCATATACTGACGCAAGGTGAAAGGGATATAGTTAATAAATTTAAAGGTGGAATAAGAAAACATAAATAAAGTCAACAAAATTTAAATTACTGATTGTCAGTATTCACATACCTTGACAAGCTATTATAAGTTCATCCAAGGTTTCATAAATCTCTTTTGAGTCCTTTATGCAGAATCCCTGTTCTTCCTGATCATGAGGTGTCATTTCAATCAAGTGTTTTTTCACAGGAATATCAGCATCTCCTGTCAACACATAGATAGCAAATCCTCCTCCAGAACTGTCCCTCACTAGAAATGTTCCTGGAGTTTGTACTTGATTATTTCTTAAGATAGCACTAGCTGTATCTGTGTCAATGTTGCCAAAATACCACCTGTCAGATAGAAATTTTCCTTGCTTCAACAAGTGCCCATTATTATAGAACTCAAGTTCCTTGGCAAAATTAGACACCTTTTTAAAAGGCCTTTTTTTTATTTAATTCATCTGACCAATTTCAGTCTGGTAGTGAAATCAACTCGTTCCGTAGAGTCATGAATTTCAAAATGCATAGGCAGTAATAAAACTGTGTGCAAGGAACTAATTCAAATTTGTTTAGGTATGAAAACATCCACTTTTTGTACGGCAAATATCACCAAAGCTTATTAGGTTTCTTGGAAATGTTATCTTATTCAATTTTTGCTAATATCGTTTTGTAAATATTACATTCATCAACTTAATACATGGTTAGAAAATCATGACTGGAGTAAGGTTAGAATGCTATTGCACCCACAAAACTTCAAAGCCTGATCTACAGTATTCTACTTTAATCAATAATCAATTATCTTAAAAAAGATAAATCGAATATCACCCTCACCATTGTGTATAGGACTGATAGTCTTCAGAGTAGCTGACATACAGCTTGTGAACATAACCTTTCTGTTCTGTTTTTTTATGCGTAACAAGAAATCTATTTCCATCACTAAAAGGAATAAAACAATAGTATTGAATTGTGTAAATAATTCCAAATTGATTAGTTGTTCGATTGATTTTTTTTGTATAAAATATTAGGTCTGTCAGTTGATTTTTTTTCTGTTTTTTTTTATTGCCTTGTATATTAGACCTCACTCCACTTCAATGTAGAAATGACAGAAAGGAACAAGTTGTTCCAAATTTCAAAGAGTAAGCTTAATTTCATGTGTTTTTCAAGAAACCTCTGTACAGTTCTCACCAAAATGCTTATTAACAAGCCTACAGAGAACTTGATTGATTCTGTTGCCTAAAAAACATGTCCTACATTTTAAGAACGTCCATGATATCATCCATTTCAAAAACAACATCATCTTCTTTTTTTTTCTTTGGGTTGTAATTGTACAAGGCCTCAGCAGTACCTACATCCTCGTCTTCATCTAGACCTTTCAAAGAAAATATACATGTACAGGCCTTGAAATCTAGAATCAGCCTTGGTGCAACAAATAGCACCAAAGATTTTTGGTTCTCAGTGCTATAGCACCAAACAATGATATTATACACCATTTTTGTAAATATTACTGTAAAAATATCAAATTTATCAACCTAATGATATTGATTATGAATATCTATCTAACTTGGGGAATTATAAAACATACATACAGTATGTATAACTCAATTTAACTATGATCAGAACCCTTTTATCTTTCAATCTCTTGGTGCAGTTTATAGCACCAGTGATTTAAAAATCACAAGTGCAGTACGGGTATGGTACACTGCAATCGCACTCCTGTAATTTCAGGACCTGCATGTAGATCTATATGTATAATGCAAAACAACACAAAAATAGTCCCTTTAGTAAAAATGTATGAGTATCTATTACATTTATGTATCATGATGATATGAAATCCCAGTTTATATTCCTCAATTCAGAGACTTCTGCTTTTACATGTAATGACATGGATAACAACAAATTAAAAGCCTTTACTTTAAAGACACAATCATATTGACCTTATTAACGATATCTCCGTCTTGGATTCAAAACGAGTTTGTTCTTCAATTCTCGAGATTTACCACCCCAAAACCTCTCACTGCGCTAAACTCAAACACAGCTATGCATGCTACCTTAGTAACTATAGGCAGGATCATCTCTGACATGGTATCCATCCCAACCTATCATGGCAAGACTCACTGTTTTTTTAAGAAAATCGTCGCTTCTACCAGGAAAAAGACGTTTGTTGCACAACAAAGTCATAAAATATTAATAAGATAGCATTACATAATTATCCAATATCATCTCAGGTATAAACAGAAAAAGTACCGCCTCGGTCTGAAACGTCTCACAAAAGATCGTGAATAAGGTCAATATGCTCATTTCTTCTCAATAGAATTTGTAATGAATCCAGTCAGTAGGCTATACAACATTTTTTCTTTACCTTTTGGGGTATTTTCATTCTCAAACTTGCATTCTTCATAGTCTAATTTAGCAAGATCTACTTTGATTATTGCATTCCTCTGGTTGTTGTCCTTTTTACTTGATTCTGAAAAATCAGATCAAGCAAATCATTCACAAGTAAATGAAAAAGGCAATTTTATAACAATACATGGTGTCTGCTTTGAACATTGATACAGCAATGTAGGGCATTGACTGCATGGTATTAGTCCCTCTTTCTAAAGTTATAGAAGCAACTTTACAAATCCAACAAGATCAATATTGCTACTCACATTAAAAGCAAAATTAAAGAATGCCTATTTCAAGGAGGTGTCATGTTTATAGAAATGGTAAATGCAGAAATTTAGTCTATAAATGCATTTATAACAAAAAGTGTTATGAAATTGTTTTACCTGAATCTTCAGCATCAAATGCCAGATTATCATGCCCTCCTTCATCATTGTTACTCTGCTGTTTCTTTTGATTATCACATTTAGCTATATGAATGATGATGAATTTGAAATTCCATTCATTATAAAGAAATGCAAATAATGGAGATAATTCTTATTTGTTTCACTTGCTTTCATTTGGACCAATTACAAACTACGACATGAATTTGAAAGGAAGATGATACTTTTTTGTTTCTTACCCTTAAGTTATTCAAAAGTCAATCCAGACTTTGTAGCATATTTTCTTGTTATATTCGACAACAATACAAATCACTTTCTCTAATTCCACATGATTATATCACAACTCAAAACAGTAAGATTTTGTCACTTTAACATTAGGAATAACATTTTGATGTCCATGCTAATGAATGCAGAAGGTTTGTTGAAAATTCCAACATCTTTAAAACAACATGAAACAACATTAGTATAACAAGACAGACATATTCTTACCTTTACAAGCAACTACCAGTTTGGTTGACAAGTAACGATTGACTGTGAAAACAGAAAAGGGGCAATTAAAATTCTTGAAATATCATGATATATTTTTGTATATATTCATACTTTAAATATAATAATAGATTTAAAAGCAAAATTTTCCTTATGCACAGTATGTATATAAAATAATGAAAAAGTCCAACAAAATAAGAAACCTACATGTTTTAAGTCATCAAGGACTCTCTTCAGGGTTTATTTCAAAAGTACTTTATCTACTCACATATTTTAAAATCGTAATATATATATATATCTAAAGAAGGATGCCCATCCACCAAGAGCTAGCCTTCCACACATTCTTCCAACAACCTACTGCAGCTGCTAGTTTAGCTTCCATTCTTTTAAAGCCGTATTGAAGCTGTTATATTATTTTGTGGTTTAACTGGAATTGAGAGGGGTGGATGAAAATAAAAAGGACATAAACACAAGTAAATTACCTTTGCAATCATCAATAAGATCAAATATTGTATCATATCTCTTATCCTCTTTGTTTCTTATGTAAAATTCTTGGTTTTCTTCCTCAGGGTTTGTTACACTGATCTTGTGACCTTTGACCCCACCAACTGTGTTTACATCCACTGAAAAGCCACCTGAAGAACAATCTCTCACAAGATATGTTCCTTTTGGTAAATTCTTTAACATGGACTCTGATTCACTAAATGTGATCTTGCCAAAATACCCCCTGTTTAAGAAAAGGAACAATATAAAATTGCTTTCTGTAAATATGTAGCAGACTATAAGCTCAATCTTCTTTGAACTCAAATGATAAATTAATTTTGTGTCTCCATTTCATACTTTTTATTTTAACAGATTGAATTTTGAAGAAGACACCAACAGTGTATGTCTACAGTAAATTCATTTAATATTTGTATTTTGTAGTGGATGAAGAAAAAGAGAGAGTTTCTTCCTTGCAATGTACATGTACGGACAAAATTATCTTGTTCTTTTCTAATGAATGATAATGTACATGATTGTCATATGTACACAATCAGTATAGGTTGTACATAAAATTAGATCTTTTTTAATGAATTAAAGAAATAAATTCTAGGCTTGCAACATGTGATAACATCACATCATATATGTACCACTACCAGATATATCTTCTTATTTTCTTCATTGAATTGTAATCGGAATTCTTTTATTTTATCTCATACCATTCATCTGGAGATGAGTATGCTTCTCCAAAATCAGTGAATATTTTCTGTACATAGCCTTCCTTTCCATTCTTTCCATCGTGTTTTGCCCATAATCTATTTCCAATACTAAAAGAGATAAACAACATGGGAATGACAGGTGTAGAAATATACAGATTGTTTGGACAAAGATTGGTTGTTCATTCAACACTGAGGTATCTTTCCTAGTTCCTTATAAATAAAAGTTACTTATCAACATTCACAAGTAATGACAGAATGGCAAAAAAATTAGGCCATCAGGGGCCTAGATGAATCATTCAGTTGGTTGTGGTGGAGTAAAGTTCTTATCTCACTCTATGCCAGGCCCCCTATAATCCCCCCCCCCCACCCATTTTGTGACCAGCGAA
Organism: Pharyngocirrus eroticus; assembly: GCA_033118115.1. Classification (NCBI taxonomy): domain Eukaryota; kingdom Metazoa; phylum Annelida; class Polychaeta; family Saccocirridae; genus Pharyngocirrus; species Pharyngocirrus eroticus. The sequence continues at coordinate 2,699 of JAVSBT010257083.1, read as the reverse complement.
ATCAACCCCACAGTTATTAATGCAATAAGTACATCAACTGATCCATCACCCAATCATAGCATAAAAACTAAAAGTCTTTATTTATGAAATAAAAAGTATTGTTGTTTAATAGATGATTCTGATCCTGAGTAAAAAACAGGAGAGGTATCTATTTGAGAGGAGATTTGTATTATTTTGATTTTACTTGTACATGTATATGCATGAAAATCAAACATAACTCACACTTTCAAGACAATTAAGAGGTCATCTTTTTGGAATTCCAAATCTTCATCATCTTTATTCACTGGATTGTAGTTAAAGAGGGCTGAGCATTTTTCTTCAGCTGCAATTAAAATAATGAAATAAACTTCATTACAGGTATCATTTTTCTTATATTTGCATGATAAAAAAAAAAACTTTCAAAGATACTTACTTTCATCTTCATCTGTTGCAGCATGAGACCTCACTTCACCTTTCTCTGAAAAAAAGTTACAATAGTGTTAGTTCAATGAGGTCAGGTTTCCTTTTAGGTGTCCCAAAAACTACACTAAACATTTGCTTAGAACCACTCCCCTCCAAAAATATCATGATGATGATGCCTGATCCACTCAATTTCAAATTCCTATTGGATATTGGAAGAAATGAACTTTATGTGTTCAAGAGCACAGGCCTATCTTACATTCTGTTTTACCTTTCAATTTGTCTTTTCCTTCCACTTCCTTCTCATTTTTGTGAGGTGAACTATCATCAATGTCATTATCTTTTCCTGGTGGGTACTTTTGTGAAACATTTTTAAAAAATTCAGGTCTAGGCAATGAACTAACATTTGCAATACCATCTCGTTTTAGTTTATTTTCCAACTCATTCATTTGATTTGAGTTTCTGTTTACATCCACTGTCACTTCCTCTATTTGTAAAACATCCTGGCTGTTGGACACTTTAGTTCTTTGTTCTTCATAATTGCTGTGTTGACTTGATTGATTTTTACAACAAAAGTTTCCCATCTTTGAAATAAATCGTCCTTGATATCATTCTATAGAATATTTCTCCCATTTGGTTATGTTTTGTATAACAATTTCCTACATATCCTTCAAGCTTAATCCACCTCACAATCATACCGGCAATTATCCAAGTTTTTCATTAAAACAGATCAAAGTCAGATATTTATTTTCTTAGATAAATCCTATTGTGTTTTCAAAACACTTCAGAGATAGTGGTTTGCACACTATCCAGAACTGATATACATGGGTAAAACAAGGAAGTCCTATTACATTATCATAAATTATAAGAAGTGTTTATATTGACCATCAAGATAGGACAACAAATAATTATCAAATTCCAAAGTAACTTATGTACAGACACGCATATTGGTTAAGTTGTCACAAATATATATACCTCAATGTTCATACTCTCAAGATGTGATGAATAAAGTTTAGTTTATTTAAAGAAAACTTGACTGTAGCATATAAATTGAATATTATACATGAAGAAACTAAATACAAGTTTAAAAATTGAAAGATATATTTTTTATTTTGTTTTTGTGGAATAACAGGAGAAAAGTTAGCTAATCAAACCAGATCCATCTTCAATTTATAGCAAGAAAATGTGTTGGGGTGTTCAACTGGGTACTTTTGGACCCAGATAAACATGGTACACCCCTTTCATTAACACTGTGCCCCTTATCAAATTTAGAATTACCATTACAATATAAATATGTGATCCCACTCTTGTGCATTCTCCTTCCCTGTAAAAGTCCTGGTACCAACTATAATATCCATTTAGAAAAGGTATGCTTTGTAATTGAAACCAGTCTGTGGACAGTGATATACATCTGACAGTGATAAGAAAAATGGGAAATCTGATCGGTATTATGTGTACCTTTCTTAAATGCGTAATTTGGTTCCTCTCTTTTCTTCCTTTCCTCTGATTCATTTGTAGGAATCAGGTCCTTTTCAGCATCTTGAATTGTAACTGCATCCTGAGAAACTTTGTGAATCTCATACCAAGTGGGTTCACTTGTGTTTTTCTTACAGCAAAGTATGTTACCCATCATGAAAATATATGTTCAGTGTTATCATGATGAAGGAAAGAAAATAATCACTCTGTCTTTTTATTGCATGCACTCTGATAAACCTTTTTCAACAGTCAAAAAGTTTAGATACAAGGATTAACAGAATGATATGATTTATGTATCTCCTTAACCCAAATGTAATAAACCACTTCAATGTACAGCAAACAAAACTATTATTTTTTAATACTCATCCTTAACAGCGATAATGAGTATGCCTTGTGCCTTGAAATGTATTGTACCTTGGGTATACATGTATAGATACTACTCAAAATTTGCTTTGAATCACTTTTTGAAGTTTTTCATTTGTTGATAACTTCATCAAAAATTGTGCAATTGATCTCAAATTTTGATTCAAAACATGATTTTTGTATTATCTTTAAAAAAAAAAATTGAATTAAAGGTGGCTTAGGTTAAAAATATAGGTCAATTTCATTGTTTGTGACTGGACCCTCATTTTTTAGCACAAAAATGTCTATATAACAAGATTTTTTAAATACTTTCCTTCAAAATAAAAGCAGAATTTAAAGTCAGTCAAATGAATGCCCTAATATGCCTAAACATGTCCATTTATCGAAAGGAAATTTGAATATGACAACTTGAATTGTGGACAATGGCATAGATACCAAAAATACTGGTGTTCTACCAAAGC
>JAVSBT010256861.1:0-12571 GCA_033118115.1 Pharyngocirrus eroticus | reverse complement strand
CTCCTATTTTAGCTTTAAACAAGAGTATTTAATCCTAATCCTCAAATGAACATGTTTCAAAAAGGCTAGTGTGCTATGTACATTAGAGTGCCATGCAGCAATCGCTACTATAAAGGATATACAACTTTTGCATGATATCTGTAATGTATAAGATCACATAGGTTATTGGTCTAAATCCAACTATGTCTCATAATTATATCTGTATTGTGTTTCTAGTGCTCTCATAAATATAATTTATTCCTTTTTGAGATAGATAACTGCCTGTATCTTGTGAATAAAGAATATGCCACCAATAAATTGCCATGTGACTGCCCCATTCCTTGTGGGTGAGTTTTTTTCTCTTTATGTTTGACCAATAATCACCTATTTCACACTTATTACCATCATCAGCAGCAGCAGCAACAAAAGCATTCTAGGCATCCATTGCCTTAAAGGGTTGGATCCATGTAAATGTAGATCATTATGAATTGATGATTTGTGATAAAATATAGTTTCATACTTGATTGTTGTGGATTATTTTACTTGTATGAAACATATTTATGAAATCAGGGGTCGATTTACTGTTTATTCTCAGAAGGATCCGCAAACATGATTATTAAGAAAATGGCTAAAATGTCAACATTTCTAAGGGTCCCACCCTATACTTTATAATGGGGTAAAAACGGTTGGTCCCCTGGTCCCTCAAGTAAATCAACCCCTGTCCAATGATTTGACATGCGTAAAGAAGCTTTGTCATTCTATCAATTACAGCAGACAATTGACAAGAGTACACACAAATTCTTGAGAATTAATTGAAATGATTTAGTGTTTTTGTATATTTTAGAAATGATATTTATCTCCCTGAACTATCTTCTACTCTGTGGCCAAGTGACCATTTAAAAGTAAGTGCATGTTCAAAAAGATCTTTAAAAGACTACCATAGTTACTCAAATGGTAACCTGGGGTGGCTATTTATTCAAGTTTCCTTTTGTTAATCAAGCAGGAGTTTATTCCAGCAGGGGCACATATTTTCAAAATCACTATCAATAAAGAAAAGATCCAACTGGTATACCCATTTATGGCTAGATGATATTGAAATGGCACTTTGTTCAGAGAAACTAAGGAAATAATAATGCCATTTATTAATATGGAAATAAATTGCTTCATACCTTATTTCTTTCTATTGTTTTGTCTTTGCAGACTTCAACATTGGTGAAATTTGGATTGCTGGGCAAAGAAATGCTGAAGAATGACAAATACAAGAAGAATCTTGCCAAACTTGAAATTTATTTGAAAGAGCTTAGCTATCAAACAATATCTGAAGTTCCATCCTATAGTGTAAGCAGTCCTCTCATAATTGTTATTCATTGATTCAAAACTATGAAATATAATTAATTTCCAAAAAGTTAAAGAACACAATATTTATATATCTGTATGTTTTTTATTTATCCATCTTTCTATTCTATTATTTGTCAGTTTGGACAAAAAGAACTATTTATTACAAACAATTATTCAATTAACAATTCATAATAATTATATTTAATTAGGATATCCGGTCAAAAACTTATCTTCAATATTGGATAGAAAAATGTCATAATATATTTTAGTTTGAACACAGATCTCTTAATAAAATTATCTTGAAATTTTCTACATTATAATTTCCTTTCCATATTATTATATGTGAAAGAGCAAAATTCAATGATAATTCATGTATGCATCTTTGGTTTTATATTCCAGGATGGTGATTTTGCTTCCGACTTGGGAGGTGTCGTATCTCTTTGGATTGGAGCATCTAGTATTTCTGTCATGGAATGGTTTGAATGTGGTTTAGATATGATTGTTCTTGGTATCATGAAATTAGTGGCACAGAAAAGAAAAACAAGTTCTGTTGGATCTAGAGAAGGAAATGGAATAAACAAAAAGATTTCTACTGGGACATTTTGTACAAACAATGCTTGGGAGTAAATTAATTGAACCAGATACAAAAGACTCCCTGAATGGGTCTAATTCACATCAATTTTATTTTCACAAAAAGTAATAAACATTTTGACACTAGGGTGCAACACAACTCTTCAAGAGTGGACCTAGAATGTATTTTATGTGAAGAATTTATCCTCATATCTGATCTTTTAAATTCATCAATAAAAATGGTTTACATTGTTGTTATAAATTAAAGTGTGTCTTCTTATTGTTGGATTGCCCTTTTTGAGCTGAAACATGGGGGTCCCGTTACGAACCTTAAGTTTGACCTACATTCTAAAATTAATCCACCTTTAATTCAATATTGTTTATAAAGATGATATATAAATTATGTTGAGAATCAAATTTGAGATAAATTGCACAATTTTTGATAAAGTTATCAAAAAAAGAAATAGCAGTGCAAGGCAAATTGTGAGTAGTAAATTATATAAGGTAAAGAAAAGTGTTATTTACAACATATCATAAACCTTAGATATGCCAGATAGCCAACCTTGTAATTGGAGTTCTTACTACCCCATTCTGTGAACACATTCAAAATGTTTTTCATGTTCTGACATATAATACTGCGACAGATTTTTTAGAGCATAATGCTTTCATGCTTGACATAAATTTCAACTTTGGCCTATTCCTTGAAAAATAATTTGGTGAATGTAAAAATGTTCAAGCCTATCTTTGTCAGTATTTTAAGTGCACCCTAGGAGATATGTTTAATCAAATATGGATTTATTTCCTTTGGATTCGCATTCCAAAATAATCCAATGCTCTGTGGTCCCAATCATGTTTCCACAGAATAGAAGGAACTGATGTATTTCTTGCTCCATTTGACGTGAAGACAAACCATCCATTTGGATTAGCCGCAGCACAGTCATTGAACCAGAACCCAGCATGGAAATCTTGTGCACAATTACTAAGGGAGTTGTCATTGTCACGGTCATAGGTACTGAATGGTTGGTCATCAGCTTTTTCATTTGGATTAGGTGGGTTCTTGATTGAATCACCAGCTGGATTTGTACAGTGATCTGTAAATGTTCCAAGATGCAATGTGTAGTCATTTGCTTCTGAATCAATCCAAGTATTGGAATACAATGCTTGCATATAGGGATACCCTTGCACATTTCCAGTAGATCTCACTTCAACTGTCAATTCATAGTTTGCTTGCTTTGTCAAGTAATGCATTTTCTCTAGCCCTAACCAACTTTGGCATCTTCTATTACCAAATCCATGTTTATAACTGTTCCAATCTTTATTGAAATAATCAATTCCATCGGTGGAACAAAAGTTCTCCTGAAAGTAAGTGAATCCACCCCAATCTAAAAAACACCAAGCAATGAAAGGCTCTGGGTAGTCCTCTGGCCAAATGTAGAGGTATTGCCAGTTTGGGTCATTCACTCCATTGTCAGCATACTGGTTGCAATCTGAAAACAAGACATGAGGAGGAGAAACAATAATTTTTTACACCTACAATTGAAAAAATCTGCACTCAAGGCCACTTTGATATACATTTACCAAACAAATTATGTTTTTGACCCAATAACTTCAGAAGTGATAGTTATAATACAGTGCTGATTAAGTATCAAAAATACTTTTGAATAACCACTACATTTCTAAAACTTCCCAGTTTACCTTTTAGATCGACCTTTTTAATTCTTAGTGAAAATGGAAAATATGGATGCAGATAATTAGCCAGAATTAGAACCCTTTATGATTTACAAGCCAGTCAACATAGATGGCATTAATAGTGCATGGTATCAAAACTTAAGTTTTTGTTAAACTCTTGCGAAGGTGATCTATTTTACAATAAATGGTAAAATACATAATATTAAAAGTAGTAAATTAGTTAACAGAACACTGTTGTCAAGAATCAAGGTTTCCTCGCAAACAGGCTTGACACTTGCAAATATAGGAAGGAAGAGGAATGGAATATAAATAGAAATAGAGATCACCAACCCCTGTATGTGTTCTCACAGTTTACTCCATAAGTTGCTCTCATGCAAACACAGGCATTTCCAGATGGAACTTTCCTATCAGGACAGACAATTTCCTAATTTAAAATAGAAAAGAATGTATTGTTGAAACTAGTGATGTCAAGTCTCCTAAAGCACAGAAACTGATGTTGTTAGGGTCACACATGATCATTTCAAGCAGGGCATGAACACTACAGGTCTGACTTACATCTAGACCACATAATACAACATGATAATGCAGAGTATTTATAGATAAAATGACCTACTTTGAAGTAAAAATTAGCTCCTGTAGTTGACTCCAGGTCATTGCAAGATGGTCTCACTCCAATGATATCACAGTTTTCAGATGATGTTCCAGAATAAAAATTAAAACCCTCACACTCGTCTGTCCTTTCACATACAGCTCCACACTGCAACTTACTGCGCACAGATAATGTTTTCAATGGTGTTGTCATCTTATAAACCTTATCTTTGCCACACCAATTCTTTAAGATATCATTTTTTATTGTTATTTCTTGAGATCCGTCCACTGAAATCCACTGCAGTGTACACAACAAGATGGCTAAGGAAAATGGTCTTATGGTCAGCATCTTTTTTGTATCAAATGTTTAATCTGTCCTTTATTTCATAGAAAGCAAGTAAAAAAAATCTCAGTCGATCACGAACTGCAATCTTTCAAAGTTCACCTTTTTTTGTTCATCATCATGACTTACGAACAATTAAGAAAAACTAGAATGAACACTTTTTGCCTACCTTTATTTTGAAAGGTAGTTAATGTGTTTATACCTACGTGTTTGTTGTTTTTATTACAGTTTTATGGTTTCACAGTCTTGCACATAGTTCATATGATTGATTTCTAAATAAAATATATTCAAGAGGGGATGAAGGTCAATCCCTTCTTTATCGATTTGCACTAGTTAGCATACATCTCAAATTATCATTTTCAACAATACAAAGACATCGAAAGTATTCCAGGACATCCTTAGTCACATTCGCACTCTCATTTCACTGCACTTGATTTAATATACAAAAAGCATGGATTCAGCATCTATAATTTTCAAAAACATTAATTTCATTATAAATTTTCAAAGAAGAATTTTTAGAGCAGGATTACACTTGTAATTCTGTGATTTTTAATGCAATTAGCAAACTTACCCTATTATGAGGTAAACACAGGTGCTGATTGCACCTCAATAGAGAAAAAAAAATTTGATACATTGAAACTGTATGAAAACTCATATGAAAATATCCTCTTAAAATTAAATCGAAGAAACATGATCAATTACATAAAAAGAAAACAATATGAAGAAGATAAAAACGATATTGGGCCATTCCAAATTGAAAAAATTGGTCAATGGTGTTTTTTTGGCAAAAAGAAAACGGTCATTTGGTTGATTTATTTTCTCTCATTGTTTTGTCGATCTCCGATTATATAAAAGCGACCATTTTTAATGGTGTATGAAAGCATAACTTGTAGTGTAGAAATAACCACCCTATAGGTTTTTATCTTTTTTCAATGGAAAATGTAGTTTGTTTTTTATTTCGTTGCCTTAATTTGACATAAAAGCAACATTTGAAAGAATATCACAATTACATCAATCATAAAAACAAGGGTCGTCGCATTCATCTACCAACTAATCAATTTGGAATGGCATAATCATAGCCTATGCAAAATGACCTTAAAGAAGGTTAATAGGAATTACTCACCAGAAAGTTTGACAATGCGCTTCTTTGGTTTTTGAGTTCCAATGTATACGTTGAATAATTATGTTTTTTTTCAAGTACAGAAAAAGTAATTGTTATCTTGCTACCAAAAGTTTTTTAAAGATTTTGTGGTGTGGGCAACATTCAACAGTTTATATAAGTCTCTCAGTGTTTGTTCTTTTACACATCATGTTGATATTCACAGTGTTTGGATCTTTGTTTTGTATCTATATGACCAAATCAATGGTCTGTTGTAGAGATCTTCAACTTAAGAGGGGAATGGGGGCTAAATGCTTTTCATAACATGTGTGAGTATACCTCCAAAAATGTAATTATGAAAAATGTGCTATTTTTTTTTACCTTGTGATTAATTTCAACCAACATAGACTGAGGTCATCATCATACTGAATGTATAAGCCTATTTGGGGTCACCAGATGGGGCTTTGCTCCCCTTGCTTAAAAAAAAAAGACTTGTTTAGTTTGGACAAAAAGAAAAATGTTCATAATCATAATTACCAATATTATGAATTTGTTTAATAATGTCCGAAAATATGATTTAAAAAAAAAAAGTGCAATCATAGTATATAGTAATGCTTGACTAAAAAGTAAAGCCATACTCGACCGAAGAGGCCCATCAGACCAATGCTTATCCCTGGTTTCTGTAGGACAAGCGACTGAGAGTTTTCACTCCCCCCTGGACAGGATGCTAGTCTATCAAAGGTAACTTTCCTAGTATTTACTGGTACCCATTTATCGTTTCCTGAGTGAAGAGGGGAAATTGGGACTAAGCATCTTTTCCCAGGGACACAGCATGCTTTGTCACTGAGCCACCATGCTCCCATTATGCTTCAGTAAAGGATATTCTTAACTACAATTCAATAGCACCCACATTTCACTGCAATTGGAATAACAAATAACAAATAATTTTTAATTTTTTTATTTAGCATCAACTTTCACAATTTTTAGGATATCAAAATACCAAAAACATCATCATTTAGATCATGTCTATAGTTTAATTTAGTGTCCTATAAATAATTATATTTCAATAAGTATCAAAGACATTAATCTCGTACAAAAAATCTGTCCTCAGCTATTGTTTCAGACATTTGCAAGATAGAAAGTAAATATGACAGGATTAACAACGTCCACTTATGTGCCACATCTTTATTTGTTTCAAATTTGGTTCTTCAAATTACATATTAAGATTCATTCTTCTCTGCATGATGAGTACTAAAGGTTATGAATGCATGTCAATATTCTCAATTAAGTCAAGAAGTAGCCACACTCATAGGGGCAATAGTGATATTCAGTGTCAACACTACATGTAGATAATGGCAACAATAGATCACTACTTAGAATTGCTATTTATAACTTAATAAACTTATCTAGAAGTTGGAAAGTGTTAACTCTATTTTACCACTAAATATCACTAACAACACAAACTTCACTTTTTTTTCTGAGTGTGCATGATGATTTTATGAAATAATGATTGCCAATATATGCAATGCAAACTAATCGATGTCCATTTCAAATCACTATTCTTGCAAACCATTAAAAGACAAAATATTGATTTCAAGTAAAACAAAAAATAAAATTAGTGTCAATAAAGAAAACATAACATGACTATGTATGCAGCTTCCTCCACATTTGCTACATAATGTCAAGTTAAATATAAACTTCCACCTACACGATAATATCGATTATATCTTTCGATGTCAAAAGTGGTTCCAATAAATGTTTCTAACTATAAACTACAAATAAATACTCTCTTCCAAAGATTGTTATCAAGTGTAATGAATGTAAGACAATAATTTATGTCTGGCTGTAATTTGATTATGGAATGTTTTTGAAATATTTCTGGTATTTCTCTCCATTGAGAATAATTTAAGACACCAACTGCCTATAGGATGAATGTTTGTCTATTTTTGCTAAAATTTGTTCTGAAAACAATTTTCTGATTTTTTTTTGTAGAACACAGGGGAACATTTGTTGTCTTCTCTGGACAATATTTCTGGCAACTGCCCTGGACTATGGCCCCCATTTACTAAGTTATTCAACATGTCAATCAATAGTATTATTCTAAATTTCAAACTTGGGCACAACAACCTTTTTTAAAAAGATTTACTTTTATTTTCCAACAAATGACATTTGATTATTTTCCATTAAATTTTATAACATTTTTTTGAGCTCTTTCTTCCTCATAGTAACGTTAAGTTCTTACAAATTGATTCCCATGATTTCCCATGGCTTGATTCTGTGTTTTTCCAAAGATGCTTTGTTTCCAAATGAATAACAATTACTATACATTTTAGTATAATAAAAAAAAAAAAATGAAAGGTATTACAACAAAGAAATGTAGTTTGAAACTTATCAAGGACTCTCTTCTGAGTTGTAGTATGTACAAAATCACTGTAATACACACACGAGTAATCTCAGATTAAAATTATATTGCTTGGAATGTCACAATCTGAAGGTAATCTGGTAAGTTTTCTACATATAAGAAGATAACCTAACTTTTCTGTTGAACTACTTGCTTGCCAAAAATGCTTGCTTGAGCAGTATTTCTTTTAGTTTTACAAAAAATATAATTGTATTTGGCTTATTAATTTATGCTAGGTCATTGTTTCAAACAAGCATCAAATATGGATTTATTTCCTTTGGATTCGCATTCCAATATAATCCAATGCTCTGTGTCCCCAATCATGTTTCCACAGAATAGATGGAACTGATGTATTTCTTGCTCCATCTGACGTGAAGACAAACCACCCATTTGGATTATAGCTGCAGCACAGTCATTGAACCAGAATCCAGCATGGAAATCTTGTGCACAATTACTCTGGGAGTTATCATTGTCACGGTCATATGTACTGAAAGGTTGACCATCAGCTTTTTCACTTGGATTAGGTGGGTTCAAGATGGAATCCCCAGCAGGTACACCACTGTGATCAGTGAATGTTCCAAGATGCAATGTGTAGTCATTTGCCTCTGAATCAATCCAAGTATTGGAATACATTGCTTGCATATAATTATATCCGAGCAAATTTCCAGTTGATTTCATTTCAACTGTCAATTCATAGTTTGCTTGCTTCGTCAAGTAATGCATTTTCTCTAGCCCTAACCAACTTTGACATCTTCTATTACTGAATCCATGTTTATAACTATTCCAATCTTTGTTGAAATAATCTTGTCCATCGGTGGAACAAAAGTTCTCTTGAAGGTAAGTAAATCCACCCCAATCTAAAAAACACCAAACAATGAAAGGCTCTGGGTAGTCCACTGGCCAAATGTAGAGGTATTGCCAGCCTGTAAATCCATTTTCAGTGTACTGGGTGCAATCTGAAAACAAAAGACGTGAATGGAGCATACAATAATTTTATACATTAAAAATTGAAACAAAATATGCACGCTAGGCCACTTTTATATAAATGTACCAACCAAGTTTGAGCTCACCGTGGAATATCTTGTGAACAACCATAACATTACTTAAACTTCTTATATTTACTTTTTACATTGAGATATATATTATATTATATGCAGATGATTAGACAGATTTTTTTAAATTATTAATATGTAAACATGTATAATAGTGCTGATATTAACACTGGAATTTTGTTAAAAATCTTCTGTTCAGGTGTTCTATTCTACAATAAAATGGTTAACTTAATATTATTATAACTTATATTAACAGAACACTGTTGTCAAGAATCATGTTTTCCTGGCAACCAGTCTTGCCACTTGGAAAAAAAATGTCCTTACATATTAATATTTTGCAAATATATGAACTTCTTTGCAAAATCACCAGTGCCATAGACAATACAAGAATTTTGCTTCAAAAGTATCTACAATGCCACCCACTGAAACTGTTTCCTTGCCTAAAGTAACTGTAGCAACACCCAAGATAATGTAACCTAATAAAGGGGTTGGGATATAAACAGAAATAGAGGACACTCACCCCTGTATGTATTCTCACAGTTTACTCCATAAGTTGCTCTCATGCAAACACAGGCATTTCCAGATGGAACTTTTCTATCAGGACACACTATTTCCTACAGAAAAGAATATATTGTTAAACCTTGAGGTTTCTACTCTCCTTTTAATAGGGATATGAGGGTCTAATTGCGGTTTGTTTACATAAACATCCCCAACTTAATTTTTTTTGTACATTGCAGTGATCAAGAGTGGTCAAGTTCGGAAGCTAAGTGAAATATATCTTACCCAAAAAAGCATACAAAAAGTTTTTTATTCAATGCAGTATTAGAACGGATAAGAAAACATATATTGTCAATCAACATAATTATTTGGTAATGAATACGTATTAACCACAATTACAAAGTATCCAACAGTGTCAAAACACTGTCGCAGATTTTTAATAGATAAGATTACCTACTTTGTAATAAAATGCAGCTCCTGTAGTTGCCTCCAAGTCATTGCAAGTTGGCCTGACTCCAATAATATCACAGTTTTGAGATGATGTTCCAGAATAAAAATTAAAACCTTCACAGTCATCTGTGGTTTCACAGACAGCTCCACACTGCAACTTACTGCGCACAGATAATGTTTTCAATGGTGTTGTCATCTTATAAACCTTATCTTTGCCACACCACTTCTTTAAGATATCATTTTTCATTGTTAATTCTTGAGATCCATCCACTGAAATCCACGCCATTGTACAAAACAAGATGGCTAAGGAAACTAGTCTAGTGGTCAGCATTTCTGTTGTATCTTTGAGAAATGTTAATTTGTTCTCATAACAACCAAAAAAAGTAGAATTCTCAGGCATATGATATATGTTCAGACTAAGTACGAACTGCAATTTTACAAAATTAATTTCAACTTTTTTGCTCATGTAAACTTAAAAACACTAAAAGTACACCAGAAGGAACACTTTTAGCCTATTACTTTTATTTTGAAAGGTAACAGATGCACAATAATGATAATAATTATATTTTATTTTCCGTGAATAGCGTTTACAATTTGAACATTATTTACTTTAAACACTTCTTTGTACTGACCAGAAATGATATTTCAAGAAAAATATTAATCTTTACCCACCCACAACAATTCACAAAACCTTTATGTTATGCTCGCAAAATGGTTCCATAGTTCTCTGTTTACACCTTCGTGTTTGCTGTTTTTATAAGAGTTTTTATATTTCACAGTCTTGCAGCTAGTTCAATTGATCGATTTAAAAAAAAAAATGAAAGATGGGAATAGATTTTTTTCAACCAATACAAAGACATTCAAAGACATCCTTAGCCACATTAGCACTCTCATTTTACTGCACCTGATTCAACATACACAAAAACCTTAAAATGAATGGCATCAGTATCTCCAATCAAAAAGCCAAAAACATCAATATTATTATTTTTTGACTTCAATTCTTTTTATAACAACATTTTAAGACTATTTGAAGTGACAAAAGTGATCATGAACTCCACCATTATCAATTCAAGGTCTTTGGTTGTATATTGCTGTAAATAGCGTGATACATATAGGCAAATCCAGGCTTTTGCTGAAGATGGGGAGAGGGGACACAATCTTATCCCAAATTTTACAAACCGTGGGGGAAGAGGAGGGGGTGGGAGATTGCCTTTAAAGTAATAACCTTGATATCAATTATCATTTCAATATTCACAACAAAATGAATGACGAGTGTTTGGTCAAAATGATTGTAATATATCCTCTTTTTTGAGAATATCTGTAAGTAAGATTTCTTTGGAGATGATCATATTTTAAAAGGACTCTTTGGAAAACTTAAGCCTCATTAGAGTAACACATGTTGTTTAAATTCATAATTATCTTTGACCCAACTGTTGAAATTATGGGAGCACAGTGGCTCAGTGACAAAGCATGCGACTAGAGATCAGAAGGCTAAGGGTTCGATCCCCCGCCTTGCCCCGTGTCTGTCTCCTTGGGAAAGATACTTAGTCCCAATTTCCCTTCTCCACCCAGGAAACGATAAATGGGTACCAGAAATACTCTGGGAAAGTAACCTGCGATGGACTAGCATCCTGTTCAGGGGGAGTGAAAGCTCTCCCTGATGGGCCTTCATGGCTTGAGTATGGCTTTACTTTACAACTGTTGAAAGAAGTTTATTTCAAGTTTCATATCAAGTACATCATCATTATTTTAGTCAAGAATTGTAAATACTGTCTTATCAGGTCATTTCAACGCCATATTTGGCCTTGGGTCCGCCTATGATACATATTTGCTTGCCTAATCATTGAAGCAAGCTTAGAGGTTTTTTTCATAAGGGCTCATTGTTAACTGACCATAGCTGAATAAGTCTAAACACACAGTAACCGTCCTGAATCGATGTAGGTCTAAGTATGGATCATATGACTGCATTGCTTACATTAAAATTTAAATGTCACTTCCCTTATTTGATAATCAACCTCACTTCAGAAGCACTTAGAATATCAATAAAAATGGATAAAAAACGATCATACGTTATCCATACTAGAATGGCTTCTTGCCTTTAAAAAAATAACAATTATTTTTTGTTTTGCGTCATTAAAATGCAATCATCAAACTTATCCTCTTTTCAAGGTATTCAAGGGTGCTGATTGGCTCCTGATTGCTTCTCGTTTGGTATTTTGAAACTGTATAAAAAACTTGCTTGGTTATAAAAATACAGTATACCCTCTTATGTCGAAGAAACGTGACCAATAACATAAAGTCGATACACCCCAGTCAAAATATCAACTACATGTACATGGTTATACTCAGTTAAAATGCAATTAACACAAACAAAAGTATAAATTACTGAAAAAACGGAATTTATTAGTTCATAAAAGAAAACATCCCGAAATATTGAAAACAAATCAGCCATAACCGATCATGTAGCCATTAAGACAGGAGGAAAGCTAAAGTATACTGCAAAGAGAGAACCATAGACAAACAAGATGGATAAAAGAAGCACTCTAGATAAGAAAATCAAAGCC
>JAVSBT010256750.1:2413-12573 GCA_033118115.1 Pharyngocirrus eroticus | reverse complement strand
CTTGTATCACAGGTAACATACTGATGAAAATCTGGAAGGGTTTTCTTGAGGGGACACTTGTTCATATCACCTAACACAATTTGAAGGGCTGATGGTTTTTCATCGGCCAGACAGCTTACACTTTTTTTCACTATTTCACATGCATTATTCTTGTCAGCACCAGGTGGTATATATAATAACGTGATGAATATGTTGGAAAATTCCCTTGGGAGGTAGACAGGCCTAAGGCTTACTGATAATAGTTCTATATCCTTGTGACAAATACTTGTCTTAACAGTCACATTTTTACAATAAAAGTCGTTGACATAAAGTGCCAGACCCCCTCCTCTGTTTTTGCCAGACTCTTCTGTCCTGTCAGATCTGATCACGGTGAAGTTTGGTAGATCAATGGCTTCATCTGGCACGGATTGATTTAGCCATGTTTCTGTGAATGCCAGCAGACAGGCTTCACGAAACTGGTGGAGGTATCTGCAGTTGGCACGCAGTTCAATAGTGGTATAAATAGCAAAAATTGAGAAGCCTATTTGTATAATGCCTTATGGTCTTATTACAAAATCTCAATCTATTTTTCATTACAGAAGTCAATTTAGGCAAAGGATCAGACATTATACAGAAACAGTAGAATTGTAATATTCTTATATCTATATCTAGTGTGCTCTTTCTTTCTTTCTTCTTTCTTCCTTTACTGGATCACACTCAAAAATGAGCTTTTTGAGTTATTACATACAACAATGCTTACCATTTGTACATTTTTGGGACTAGAAGTTTCAAGCTGAACATTCACAAGTTCTATAATTTTATCACAGTTCAAACTTCCACATTCTTTCAGGAAGCCATCTTGAATTTTTCTTGACAGAAACAAGTCTTTGGTTTCAAGGACAATGTCGTTGACTAGTTTGGTCTCTGCTTGACAATCATACCCAGGACCTCCTTCCAATTTTTCAATAGTATCAGAGCTTCTGTTGGAAGACTTTGAGCTCTCTTGTTGGGATATATTTTCCTGGTCTAATTCCTCGTCTTCCCAACCTCCCCCTGCTACACCTGGTATGTGTTCTATAAAAGTAGAAAAACACACAAAAGTGAACTATGGGTAAGTAACTGGGTTTGCATATTCGCTGCAATTTACTAATTACTATTCATGTGAATTTATATCAAATGAAAATAGAAATTTAAAAAAATAAAATTAATAACATCAATAAAGTTCAAGGCACATTGGCTATCTGCTACTAAAATATGCAAAATAAAATATATTATTGATTTTACCTTGTAATTCAAGAAAACTTACTTTTTACTGCTCTTCTCTTAGGTTTTGTGATAGGTCTCGGTCCTGCTCTCTCTGGTCTGTCATAGACTGGTTCAGGGCTCTCTAATATCACAGCTTTATAGTCTCCACTTGTATGTGACGGGGATAACATCACTTGGTGGTTAGATTGAGGGTCAGATACTTTCTCAACTAGATCTTGAATGCCACTTATCAAACTTTCCCCAAGACTTTCTAGAATAAAAGATATAAAAAGCAATAAGTTCTTGCTTTTTGCTTTTTTTAAAATATCTTTCATACAAAGAGATTTTCCAGAAATATGCATATTCTTCAATGTGAAATCTAGCATCATCTGACAATTTCAAATTACACAAAAAGAAGGCACAAAATCATGGGCAAATAGGGATAGTTTCATGTTCGTAAACTCCTGAAGTGACAGCTTCCGATAAAAAAATGCAATAAACATAAGCTTTCCATATTCAGATTTAGTTTATTATAGGTATAACCAAAGTAACTTAACCAAAATTACAGAGAGATTATAGCATCATTATGCGACAACTTAATATCAAATGTCTATTTCAATGTTGGAAAATATACACTAACTTTGAGATTTGTTGGGAACACTTCCAAAGCCTTCCATTTTAGTGCCAGATCCTGTATTACCCATGCCACCTACAAAAACAGCAAAAAAACGTGTGAATGATCTGAAATATAGCTGATGTCCCTGGATTCAAAGATTCTAATAAACAGTATCACAATTATATCATTAAATCAATGATTTCTATATATTTCAGGTAACAATATCTAATGCAATTTTGAAGCTACTTTCATTTCATTTATAACACAATGGGCAACCTACCAATGCCAGTAGAGAAAGATTTCTCCCTTTCCGGTACACTTGAATCAGTACTAGACACTTCAAAAAGCATCTGGGAAAGTTCCTAAAATAATACCACAAACATCTGTCATAGCATTTGAAACTAAACAACAAACAGTGTTTCATTTTTTAATAATTTCATATCAATTTTAAAGTTAACAGTGACAAAATGTATCTGTATTTTATCTTAGAATAGCCTAAAAGGTTCCCACTTTTGCTTCCTTTCTGATCATGACATATGGTGCATTTCCATGTAGTTGATCCGGTGGGCCGCTAAATTCTACAAGAAACAGAGACATATACACGTTAATTAGTTACACTTACAAGCCCTATTTCAACTATGAGTTTGAATGAACATTCAAATATCAAGCTATAAAACCACCTGTTCACTGTTTCTTTAAATGAAATATTTTTTGTTAACAAGAATTAGTATTCAAGTAATTTACTTTTATGCGATAAGTTATATTCTATTGCAAATGATTGACAGAGATCCATTTAGAACTATTTGGCTTCTAGAGCAGATAGCATGATTATTAAGAAAATTTCTTCTGGACCGGATAATGATTCAACATTGGGCTTAAACAGTCAGGTCTGATGGTCCAGTGCCTAAATTGATCACTGATTGAATATCTTGATTTTAACTCATACTTGTTGACTGTTGAATTCCATTTGATTTTCTTCTCAGAGCTTGTCTAAACTCCGGATGTCCATTCTCAACAACCCATTTCATAATCCTTATGCACTGGGGAAAAACGACCAATCAATGAAAAATAAACAGTCAGAATGATATTACAATATACAAATTAGATATTACTTTACAAAAACAAACAAAATGATAAAACTTAAAGGAAATTCCCAGGTAAACATATGAATAAACACATATCTCTTAGATAAATGATTATGATTATATTAATTGTTGATTGAAAAATGAGTGAAAGTTTATACCTTTAGTTTGACATGATATGACCTGTTCTCAAGTCTGCTATTGAGATAATCCAATAAAGATAAACAGTGGCTCCCTGATTCCAAACTTATATCTATCAAGACGATAAGGAACCACTAACATTAAAAATTAAAATAGTGAATCTTTTTACTCACAGCTCAGAACCTAAAGCAAATTTTTTAAACCAAAATGTGTTATATGTTGGTAACAATAATATTACAATCATTATGAAAATATCTGTGAATTTACAGTTTCTATTTTATTTTCCTTTAAAAGTTTTCATTTTTTTCATCATGTTCTTTCCTCGTAAAAGGATACTAGAGATGTCTCGATACATATATCCTGGGGTTGGAGATTCCTCATCACTTGTTGCTTTCAACAGTAAAGGTATCTGAAAGTAATTTAAAGAAAACAATGAAGGATGAATTCATGAAAATGTAGCTTTACAAAATGGAGCTATTTCTCTCACCTGATTATTATTTACACTGAGACAGACTGAGTGTTTGATTTACCAATTATTCTAATATATTCACTAATGGTTGTAGCTTAAGTGAGCGCACACTGTTGTTCAATCAAAAATTTTAAAATTATTCCATTAAGAAACTGATTGTTGGTTTGAAGCATAATTTTTATTCGAAATGTGTAAAAAAAAAATCAATCAATTAACTAAAACTTTCTATGTCTATGATGGGCTCAAATATGCTTTAGTTCTAATATTTGACACCCACTGAACATGATTTAATTCTATCTCTAATACACCTAAAATATATAGACTGAGAAATGTATGCTATAATATTACTATATAAAGCAGCAGGGTTGGTCTTTGAGTATTGATTCCGAGAGACGAGTTATACGGAGTCCTGATGTTGATCATCGACATCGACATCATTGAAAATGACGTGCATATAAAATTGTTCCTTGTTCTCAATCGACGCGTCCCAAAATGACCAAAAGAAGGAAGGATCAATTGTACTATTCACTAAATTAATATGGAATGTAATATTAATAGGCAAGAGTCAAAACTTACCTTGTTAACAAACGAAACTTTGTCGACCAAAAATGAAACTGTGCCTTCGTCTGCCATGATGGCATTGTTGACAACTTTTTAAACTTTAATATTAGAGAGTTCGAATACACATGTAAACCGAGGAGTTCCTCACTTGGCACTTGTCAAGTTGTCGAAAGAGCTTGAGTTTAAAATGTTACTACCAACCTGGTAAGATTTTTATTTCATTGAGAAATATGGTATAGATTTACATCAATAATATATCAAGACTTTTTTTTCTTTTTAAAAGACTTCAAAACGTTATATAACTAATTCAGCTTTTACTATTAGTATTACATGTAGATTACAATAATTATTGTAGACACAAAGTCCCTGGCCTAGCCTATGATCCCTATCAACTTTTGGAAACCTTATCTGTTTGACCTAGCTCTACTTCCAAAAGTTAATAGCTTACTACTGGTATCATGTCATCGTCATGTGCGGTATAAATGATGTACTCACTGTACTATCTTTCTACTTTCTACATTAAGAATTTAACATTAAGATTATCTATCATTATGGCTATGTAAACTTTATTAATTAAGAATCTGCTTTGAACTTATCACCAAAACGTTGTTTAAACATCTAATCTTTTTAATATATTAAGGTTTAAAGGGGGATATACATGTAGAAGTAGACTTGGTAGTTTCAAACTTTATTTTCAGACTCGGCTGCTAACGTAGAGGTCCATAGTAAAGATACAAAATAGAATACAAATGAGATTCTGCACACAATTTTAGCACCAAGAACAACACACAATATGAAAATGTTATTGATATTTGATAATTTGTACAAAAATATTTAACTGTGTGAGCAAATAATAGCTGCAATTTTTTTTGGGGGGAGGGGTGTTCCAGCCCATGAAGCTTCAGGCCTTGGGCTCTAGTGAGTGGCCTAGGGGGGAGGGTTCCCAGCCCATGAGGCTTCAGGTTTTAGGCTCTAGTGAGTGGCCTAGCGGGTTGCAGGTTGGGCTGAAAAATTGTAGAGAAATCGAGTCCAAATTATTAAATACATGTTTTTAAGTTCCTATTTACTAGTATATAGGGGGTATGTTTCCCCATTTTATTGTTATTAATCTTTTGATAGATGTATTTCTAGTAAGAGCTGGTGGTTAAGAATCATATGGTTTTAATTAATTTTACAAATGAACATTAGAGAAAATATTTTATTACATGTAGGGAAACTTTGATCTTGTGTAGGTTTAAACATGTTTTAGACTTTTAAGAAACAAAGCAATGTTCATATTTTCTATTTAGCTAGGCTAGACATGAATGTTTATTGAAGAACATTAGGCTTTTACACAAATACAAAAAAAACTGTTATTGATATGCACACGAAGGTGTAGACTCCTAATAAATTATAGTGACAAGTACCAATGTAAAACAATTGTATTAGAGTAAAAATCTCAGTGCATATAGAAGTGTTACTACAAGGTTTTTAAGATGTGTTATAATTATGGGAGAAAAAATAGAGAAACACAGAGAATTAAATCCCAACTTGTATGTTACTTGCAGTACAAATTACAGATATGACTGTTGAATGAAATTGACGTGTTGCACGGTAAGTTTGTAATGTAGACATAACTTTTATAATGACTTATTTGACTCTGGAAATAGTTTGACAATGACAGCTCAGACTATTAATTTCTTGGTCTGTTCAATGGTGCAATATTTTCAAATCTGTTTACATAAACATGAAATATTGTATTACGATAAATTTGTCTAGTTGACAAATTGACTATGCATATTTTGTCAATGGGAAAATAGATAGGGTAGGGGGTTTTACATTTTGACATATACAAACATTGTAAAATCCACAATGAACCTCATCTAAAGGGTATACATGTATGGTCACTATGGGGAAGTAAATTTTAGCATTTAGGTAGCGAAACACGTTACCTATATTACCAAAAATTTGACTTTGAAGATAGTTTGCTACTTTCAATACACATTTTTGACCAGTTAAAGTATATATTTTTGGTTTCCGAAATGACATTTTGCACTCATTGACCCCCATACCACAGACCCCTGAAAATTGATTAATTTTCCCATGTGACCCCCTAGTACCTCAACCAAAAATCCCATTGATTAACCAAATATCACTCCCATGTTTGTTGCTTCGATCTTTACATATAAATGTTCAATCTTAGACTGCATCTCATTTCAAAGTTTAAAACAGGTAGAAGCTACATCAGTCTACATCTGATGATCAGTATATACTGTACATGATGATGAAAGTTGAATTAAATTTACACTTCCAACTTATTTCCACTTACAAAATAATATTGAAATGTATGGAATGACTTTGTGGGGTTTATTTCAAAAGAAGATGTACTGAAACACATACTTTATTTAATTTGATTGACACAGGGGTTGTTGTTGTTGCAATGCACTGTGAAGAACCATGATGCAGAAGTACTAGAAAACAAGTTATGAATCTAGGAGGGCTCATACAAACAACTTTTAAAACAAAATCGCAATGATTCTAGTGAAAAATGTCTCTTGAATTATTTGTTTTTTTATTATGATTCCAAAATTCTAAGAATTTTCAAGACTTTTTGTATGACACTTCAAACTTCAAGGATTTTCAAGGCCTTTGATTTTTATTTTTCAAGAATTCAAAACTACTGTGCAAACCCTGACTCATCCTTAGTTCATGAAATAAATTCATTCAGTTGGTAATATATATTACATTTAATGTTTTCTTCAACTCAACTGTGACTTACTTTAAAATCTACGTTTCAACCAATGTCATTGGTTTTCTTCAGACTCATCCTTTTTTACTACATAAAGAAGTACTTCCAAGAAATTAAAATACTCAATAAACAGCATTTTCCAACTTAGAAGCATATATTGAAGCTACACTGTTGATGAAAAAAAATAATAAAACAGTTCTAATACGTTTTAGATCGTTTTCTTGATTTCGTAGTGTAACCTCTCCCCCCGTATTATAGGGTCAAATGACGACATAAATGAACACTTAACACAAATGTTCATCTATGTCGTCATTTGATGCCATCAAAAAGGGGGGGGGGATGTAATAAGTATTTTTTTCTTGTTGAAATAAGCTTATAGTTCATTAATTGTAAACTTGGCTGAGGCGGCCCGGGTTCGAGTCCCGGAGCAGTCAATTTTTAAATTATCCCACAATTTGGATTTCCGTGAAAAAAAGGGATAAAAAAAAAAAATAGCAAGCAAAAAATTGTTCCCCAATGACTGTAGATATCAAACATTAAAACAAAGCATTATAATAATGATGTTAGATATGTTGGAAGTTCTACTTTAACAGGTGAAACTTGTGCATATTGTGTTTAGGTAGATTACTAGTACATCTAATGACCATCCCAGGTCCATGTCTAAAGCTTATTTACAAGGAGCCAGATGCAATTATGATTTTCAAATAGTGTTTCAGGTTGGTTGATAAATTTTCAAAGAATGAGACTTAGCAGGTTGTTCTTACCTCTGAATTCGGCTATCTTTTCATCTGGTCTTTTTTTTTTCTTTTTAGAAAACTCAATTTTCAAGGGATAGTAGCTGCCTTTTCCAAGCTTTGGAAGCAATCCATGAAATGATTTATTAGTGTATGAAAAAGGATAACATGAATGTATACCAACTGAAAATCTTACTGATAGAAATACATGCTATGTGGAGGTTACTGGGAAATGTTGTCAACAAAGAATTAGATGGAGGAAATCAAGCAATCTAGAGCCATTTAGGAAAATATGATTGAATGCTAACAACAACATAAAAAATGAATGTCCCAAAAGATAAAGACATTCCATGTGACCAGCCCTTGATGGAAGAGTTTGATGATGTTTTAGTGCATGTTCCAGCAATTCTAATCCTAATAAAACGTATAAAAAACTCTGACAAGGAAGAATGCAGATCCTACCTGAAAGCAATTAATTTCTTTCTAGACAAAACAAATGAGGATATCAGTCAAATTGAAATTATCAAACTTCTGTTGGATAAATATAAAGATGGAAATAAGAACATGCTCTCTTCAGTTGAAGTGATACTTGAAGATCTTGTAACTTCAAGCAAAATACCTTCAATAAAAAGATATTCATTATGTACCCTTATTGATGAAATCATTGACGACCACCCAAATTCAAATGCTTTTGCTAAAAGCTTTGAAGTACTGTGTTATAGTCTGAACTTGCCTTTACCAGTTGGAGATTTGAAAATGATGATGAACAATATCAAGATTATTTTGGATTCACCTGCGGAGACTAAAGTATATCTCAAAGCTGAAGTTGCTATGTTTTTATACAAGCATATCCCAAATCATCAAAAAATAATACATGTCCGTAAGTCTCAAGCAGACGAACAATTAGCAACTGTTACTAAAGGAGATACTTGTATCAAATCTCTAGCTGCAGTGGATGCTAAAACTACATCTTTAGTGGACAAAGGAGAACCATCAAGCCCTGAAAAAAGGGCCATACCTGTCTTGATGAATGGTAACATTCCTAATTCTGATGATTGTGAAAATGAACAGCTACCAGAAGATGCCTTTGCTACAGCAGAACAGATACCCGTCCTGCATGAAACTGTACTTTCACAAGGAGTTAGATATTCTCAAGACAAAAACAAAAGCTATGAAAGGGAAGATCATTTTAGGAATAATAGTACTGACACTACTTGTGCAAATGGAAATGATAAAACAGAAAATTACAAATACCTAAGTAAAGATGCTAGAATGATACCAGTCTTAACTTCTAGAATATCTTTCAACACTAACCCCCAAAAATCAAATCCATCAAGAAAACAAAGTAGATCAAGTAGTGAAGGTGAAACTATCCCAGTTGTGATACATGTCAGGAGTTGTGCTGATGAAAAGAAAACGCTTGATTGTAGCAATGAAGCTAACAACGCAGATGGCAATGAAACATGCATTGATAAGGGTATCAGTGCTGTGTCCACAAAAGTTAAAGGTGGAAGGCATGTCAAATTCAAATTAAGTGAAAGTGACAAATACCTATTTTTGAGAAAGAAATCAAAGCCAAGAAAGGTTGATGTCAGAAATAAAAGTGCCATCAAGAAAATTGTTCAGGCACGAAAAAAAAAAGTAGGAGAAGTAAGTAAAGATGAAACAGTTGAACCAAACGTTTGTAAAACCCCAAATCTACAAATGATCTCACCTCTTGAAAAAAAGGTCAAAGATATTGATATGACAAACACAGGAGATCCATGTTGGCATTGTGGTCAAACTTGTCACATATCTAACTCGTGCCCCTTAAAAAAGCCAACTGGTGAGTGTTGGCATTGTGGCAAAACAGGACATGTTCATGCTAACTGCCCATATGAAAATGGGAAAAGTGTTGAGGAAGTTAAGTGCTGGCATTGCAATGGAACAGGCCATTTCGCAAGAAATTGCCCAGACAAGCAAGATTCTGTGAATAATGAATGTCTGCAATGTGGTGAGAAAGGACATGTTCATGTAAATTGTCCCAGAGTCCCAGGGAAGAAAGGTGAGGAAGTTAAATGCTGGCAATGTGATGGTACTGGTCATTTTGCAAGAAATTGCCCAGACAAACCCGATACTATTGATAGGGGATATGACAAAACAAATTCAAAGAGTCATGATGAAGAGAGAAGTCCAACCAATGAAACAAACATAAGGAACGTTGAAGGGAAAACGAAATGTTGGCACTGTAAAACAACAGGCCACTTTCCAAGAAACTGCCCCAAAGTAGACAAAGAATGCTGGCGATGTGGAGAAAAGGGCCATATACAATTTGGTTGTACAAAGCAAAGAAATTGTGATAAAACCAACAATGGAGCAGATAAGCCAAACATAATGCCAGATATGGTAGAAGAGGGCAACAATAAGATAAAGTCCAGGGATCATGAGAGAAATACAACCAAAAATATGAAACGAAGAAATTCTTTTAACAGCAATGAAGAAAATAAAGAATGCTGGATATGTGGAGAAAAGGGCCATATACAATTTGATTGTACAAAGCAAAGAAATTGTGATAAAACCAACAATGGAGCAGATAAGCCAAACATAATGCCAGATATGGTAGAAG
>JAVSBT010256639.1:0-12575 GCA_033118115.1 Pharyngocirrus eroticus | reverse complement strand
AACTATAATACAAATCTTTTGACTAAATAAAAAACAACCTTTGATGTCAAATATAGTCCAACAGTGTTGAGTATTTGAACATAATATGTTTAGTAGAACTAATCATTTCGATTCTTTCGGGCTATCACAAAATACCCTTTTTCTCAAGTACTTGCACAAATTAAGTAACTTCCTACATTTTCTATTTAATTTGTCTATATTGTCAGATTATAAAACCCAAAAAATAAAACCACATACTTTTCTAACATATTTCAGAACCTTAATTTCACTTCTTATTCTATCAAAAAAATAAAAATAAAGGAATGTGCAAGTGTCACAATACTCAAGGTAGAAAATACTCCAAAACATCACAGAATAACAGATAGATTGACATTTCCATACATAGTTTTTGGTGGTAGTTCACAAAGTAAACAGTTTATATTTTAAAAATACAATTCCATCCATTAAGCACAAAAAAAAAATCGTTTCAAAAAACTAAAAGAGTAATAAAAAGAGAAAATCAAATGATAACCAAAAACAACCTATGTTTTACATTAGTTCCCTTTTCAAAAGAAAAATCAACTTTACATCATGGATATCTTTTACAATTTCAACAATCTTCAAGTACTGTAATGACCAATGGAAGTACAATTCATTTTTGTTACATTAGCCTTCGGTAAGTATACTGGTGTAAAGTAAAGCAAATCTCGTAGATACAAACAAGACTACTATAAATTTTATATAACTAGTTTAGCACCAATAGCAATATTTGATTTTGCTATTTTTATAGTATTAACTTTCAAATTACTTCTTGGTATTTATTCGGGCTAAAATATAAAGAATTCAAAAGCTACACTAAAATTATGTACACAAAGAAAAATTAAGATTATGGAACACTTTACAAAATACATCTTTGCTGATTTTTGAAAATCTAGAGAAAGGAAAACTATAGAGAGAGTTGTACCACTTCAGAATTCTTCCTGAAAATATCTGCAAGACAGTTGGAGATTGCTAAAGTTATCTTCCTACACTTACTGCCAGGTGCCATTTAATACCAACAAGAAAAGAAAAAAATCTAGATGTAAGACAACATTATTGCATTTTCCTTTTTCTCCAAGCAATACATAATTATACCAGTACCAAAAGTGTAAACATACAAAATAAAATGAACATAGTAATCAAGGTTTTCTATATGTCATCATCAGATTTTAGAAGAGGCCCTACATAGATTTCTGGCCAAGTTGTGCTGATCAAGAGAACTCTAATGAAGGTAAATCTTAATTTTGGTGGATTTTATAATAAAGCTTGTATATTTTATCAGATTTCATAATATCATTCAAAAGACCAAGTTATTCATTACAGTTGAAAATCACGAATTTAATAAAAAATGCAGTCAACAAATTAATACTTTGTTATTTTTTTGAGTCACAACATAACAGTATTAAATCTATTACAACCTATACACTCTACTTACATGTACAAAAGTGTAAATGAACAGAAAAGTTTGCCAATATCATATTGTGTTTTTGTTTCACCACAAACCTTTTAATACAACCAAATACCTTGAATGAAAGCAAACAGTAACAAAAAAAGACTAGTATTGAAACTGTTTTTTGAATTTAAAAGAATGAAAATTCAACACGAATGGATAGTCATTTTCTTTTCCTTTTTTCCATGAAAGTTAGAAAATAAGACAATTGAATCATTTATAGTAACATTTTTTACACAGCATACATAACTTTGATATATGGTATTTCTTTTAAATTTTACAACATAATATTGGAACAATTAGGCTGACTTGACAGTAAATACTGTTTAGAAGTTCAGATCTTTGCTTATATGAATTATCTGCTGTATGAAAAGAATGCATGTTGGCACCTTTTTGAGATCAAGAAAGAGGACAACTTTCTAAGCTCTTATAATGGCATTGCTACAGCAACATTTTCTAGATAAGGACATTTCTTGAATTGGATTCTCTGTGACTGTTGTCTCCAAATTCTCTTTGTAAGTCCTAGCTGGAGAGCATGAAAGCATATGAAATTTGGGTATTTCAGGTAAAATAATCTTTATTTCATGTTTTCATACAGTACCTGAAAAATTGAAGAAGAAATAAATATTTCTATGTTGAAATTTCAAATCAATATCTGTTCAAATTGCAATCAATATCTGTTAGCCTTATGATATCTTTCTAACCAGCAAGAATTAGTGAACAGTAACTTAATTTTTTTTTTTTTACCCCTCCCCTCCCCCACAATTGTCAATAAATATTGCTTATGTTAGAGTGAGGCATGCAATGTCAGAAGACTGATGTAAAGCACCATTTATATATATATATTATATTAACAAATTATTCAACAATTCTATTAAATCAACAACTACATGTATTCACCTAAAACATAATTGGGTTATCTTTGGCTTTTCCCTGTACATATGAAGTGAAAGTTTTCAAAAACTTTGGCAGCTCTCTTTTAGAGATGACTCTTATTACAGAAGCTGGAGCCCAGCCTCCTGGATTTACTAAAATAAAGTAAAAAATATGGATTCAATTTCATGTAACATTCTTACACTTTTAGAATCAATTATCAAAAAAGGTTTCTTTGGTCATTTAATAATTCAGCAAGTATATTGTATATCTAGTTGACTACTATATCAAAAATAAAACAAATAATGTTTACATCAATTTTTCAATATGTTGAAAATTGCTGCTAGAATAATTTACACAAACTATCACTTACTGTTGGCAGAGTACTGAATTTTACATGTCACATTTTCTCTAGTGATTTTTTGTCCATTTTCTGGGGGGTCTACTAAAGTCTGACAAATCATTGCTATATTAAAGCGCATGCGAACACATTTGGGTAAGACCTGAAAGGAGAAATGAAAAAATAAACTCATTACATCTTTTCGAAATTTTACAGTTTACAAAGTATACAAAACTTCCACTTTTTTATATGACTCTTCTCTAAAATGTGACTCACAGGTGCATCCTCATGATCTGTTGTATAATTGACCACTGTCCAGTAATCGGGCCCTTCATCATCTTCACTGGGAAAATGTCGAATTGTTGACCAGTATAAGGAATCTCGTTGTGTTGCAGGCCACACCCTTTTATGCACCTGGTATGACACTATGGTATCTTTAGACAACCAATCTACAGTGTGCGAGGAATCTAATGTACCTATCAAAAGTGAAATAAACCACAACTTAGTATTTGGAAATAGACGTATTTTTGAAGCTTTAGCCGAAAATACACACATTAATAGGTCCAAAATGAGTAATGAAAGAATAGAAGAGCAAGAATGATTACAATGTTATCTCATATATAAAACCCTCTCTTGTAAACTAAAATTAAATTGGGAGGTGATAGGGCATAAAGTTGGCTGTTGGCCTTGAACCAAACTACTAATTCAAAGGTAACATTCCATGCTCTGTATAGAGAACAAGTCAAATAAAACCACAAAAATATATACAATTTGCTAAAAACAATATAAGAAATCAAATTTTAGAATGTACCTATCCAATCTTTGGGTTGTCCACACATATGGATAAAAATCGATAGTATAAAAGTATTCACAACCTAGTATTCATATTTAAAAATGAAAATTATCTACAATGACAACAGAGCCCTAGCACAAATACCAAGAAAAGCCAAAAGAAAATAGTCCCATAGAAAGTAAAATATCCTTATGTACAAAAAAAAATGAATAGAAATTGAATAACTTTCAACTAAGAAGAGTGGTTAGAAAACCATACTTCATAGTTGAAAGTTGTTCATTTTTACCCAGCAAATATTAGGTCTAAGAAAGTGATTTAAGCAGAATAGTAAATACTTACTTTCCCATTCCATTCTGTATGAGGGATCCCAGAAATAATGACACAGTTCATGACCTGTGATGCCCTGGAAGAAAAAAATACTTTGTTCATCAGCTCATTGAAAATAATCAAAGTTCAAACTAAATTCTGCAAATGGGTCTAGCAGACTCAATCCACCATTTAACTGGTAAGAATGTTAATTAAAAGCATCAGGTAAAAACTTTAAAAAAAAGAAAGAAGTATCTTGCAAGTACATGTAATACCTATTTGATGTAGTTATAGTAAAATACAATATTCTGCAAGGGTTCATGATCATGGTTCATCAGGTTTGGCCAACTTACCTTGACTGTATGGATTGCCTTGAGTGGATCTAATATCACCCCATTTTCTTCTAATTCTCTTTTATATACTTTTAATTCCCCATCTTCAGCGATAAGGGACCATGAATCTGCCACATCGCTTGCTGTCATATCAGCATTGGTAATGTGGTCTTGGACTATATTGTTTATCTAGAGTGCAATGGAAATATTTTTTGTCATGATCTTATCTTCAAAATCAAAAGTTCAATATATGTGTACAAACATTGTAAGTCCTCAATAAGCTGTGAGTCACATATATGTATAAAATATAAAACCTAAAAAATGACCTTTCAAAAAATAAATAAAGAGTCCTATATCATCACTTACTTATGAAGTTATTGCTTAACTAGACACAATTGTTCTCAAATTCAAAGTTTCTTACCTCTTTATAAAAAGGATTCTTTGGGTCTAATGAAGTGATAGAAGGCCTTGGAGAACTTTTTTCTGGCAAAATATTTTTTTGTAATTTTCTCTGGAAAAAAAAAGGTTTGAAAACATTTAATAAGTTATAACATGTATAACACTAACTACAGGTTTCTACAATCTGGTTTAATCTTATTCAGAGGGTTATTATTTAGACATTGTTTACAATAATCACTTTGTCAACCAACTGTTCAACTTTCTAGTAACTGATATTCTTACCTTTTCCTCAGATTCTTTTTCCAGCTTATCAAGAGTTGCATCCACTGCATCAAAGAACTCATCTTCATTAATTATACTATGGGGACCCTCCTTTTAAGTAAAAAAAAGAAGATTCATGGCATTATGATAAGATTTAAAAATACATACAACTCATAGTAGAAAAAAAAGGTTAAACAGAAAATCATCACATAATTCTTGAAAAATTGTATAATTCACCTTATTTTAATCAGGAAGAAATAAAAGCATACCTCAAAGTCGGGACCTCCTACAATAATAGGTTTAGGTCTATCTGTTGCTAAACTTTTGTAAGACTCCTCCACCTTCTTCCTCTTTTCCATTTCCTAAAACAAAATAAAAATAATGAAACCATGACAGAAAGAATTCCCCCCCCATACCTTATGTTATGAGTACTATGTCATAACTGTACACTTCTTTTCATACAATTTATCACATACCTTTAATATTTTCACCATGTTTAATTTCAATGCTTCCCTCAATTGGAAATCCTAAGTTAACAGGTTATGTTTGCTTAACACTGTCACTGACTACTATGAGAAATCAGTGTCCAATTTTTTGCCTTTATCAAGTCTGAGTTATTACTCATGGCTCAATATATGTGTACAAAACTTATCACATGTATAACATCACTGTGCGTCATACCAAGATAGTATGACTATCTATTTTTTTAAACTTTATCTTTAATCTCATTAACACAGAAAAAATTATCTATACTCGTACAACAAGTCAATTCAAACTTTAATAAGAAAACAATTACAGAAAGATATCAAATCTATATAACATACTCTTTCTAAGCGTTTTCTCAAGGCATCTTCCCTCTGAGACATAAGTTCTATACAGTGGGACAATGTTGATAGAATGCCTGCTGTTGTGGCTTTGAAGGTAAAGGCTTCTCCCTTGAAGTCTATTGCATGTGCTCCATGCTGTTGTAAAATATTTACTACAAACAAACAAACAAAATATTGAGAAAACATTTTTTTTTAAATGTCTTACTTGTCGCCCTGAAACTGAAAGGATAATAATTGGGTCATATAACCCTAGATGAACATAAAAATGTTCTCCTAGTAAAAGTCAACCCTGACGTGTGTCTTTAATACCAGTAATATTGTTGTCTTTTAAAAAAATACTGATATAGTTTTTGGCATTCATTCATCGTCAGTCAATTCAACAACATACACACTAACCAAAATCTAGTTTGACTCTATAAATCAAAGAGTTTTGATAAAAACACCAATACATACATAAATATTATTTTCAATGAGGCAGTAATAAGAAAAGATCATAAAACTTACTTCATTATAATCTACAAAAATTGACTTCCAAGCCTAGTGATTGTTACTCTATGGTAAATTAGTAAATATACGTAGCAGATTTTTCTCAAATATTAGAACATTCTATTACTTAACATAACATCCTGCCTAGCAGGCAAAAAAAGTAACACATTGAGCAGTTATTAAGACCAGACAAATATTTGCCAACGAATATCCCTATTACATACATCAGGTTGGTTCTTATGCCAAAAAGAATAAATAGACTGGATACATAATTTATGTTTCATCCATACTGTAGCTTACACTGTGGTGAAATATCTTTGGTCTATGTTAGTCACGCAATACAAAGGTATTCCATTAACTACGTCTCTTGAATAAATATTGTAAAATATTACATGGCCACACATATATCTAAGAATAGCCAGATAACACTTCCATTCTGATATCTGTATTACATAAACATCTGTAACTTACTGTCTAGATTGATACAATATGTCTACTGATAAAATGAAAAATGATTACCTATATCTTGTGTGTCACTTTCTCTTAAACTAGAAAAAGTAGTTTTTCCATGACCATTTCCATGTTGTGGACTATCAAAATCATCTACATCATCAATGTCATCATGATTTTCCACTAAAAAAAGATTGGGATATAAATTTAGAAGCATACTATAATTGCACTTAGCTATCAATGTAATTGATAATTAAAATAAAATATTTCTGCCTTCTTCAGTCAAAGTGCATTTTCCTCAAATTATCTAAAATTACCTTTCATTAAATAGAAAAATAATTAAGTACTTGATTAAATGAACCAAAATAGAGCTGTAATCCAGTACCATCTGACAATTTCCCTATTTTTGCTCTTTTTAATGTTGTAAACAATTGTGAAATTAAATAATGTTCAAAAACAAATCTTTTCTGCCAAATATCAATATTTTCAATATTTACCCCAATATGACATCACCACTTGCAAGACCATTTCAAAATCTTATATGTTTTTTCAAATTGCCACAATAAATTATTAAAAAAGGGGGTACTTACTATTGTCATGGACACTGTGGTGTGCTAAGGCTGATGCACAAGCATCAAAATAACTCTGTAACGTGTCTACCTGTCTACAAAGAATATCTCTAAATGTCTCCATCTCTGCAAGTTTTTCCCGTAATCCTCTTCCACGCTATTGCCAAATTGAAAGGAAAAATCGTAAAATTCTTGACAATATTCTTAACATAATCCTTTCATAATTCAACAATATTATGACCAATAATATTCAGGTATTGTAATTAAAATTTCTCTTAATTTCCAATTAAATTATCATTAATAATAATATCAATATCTGATTTCATGTGTGACACAAAGGCTTTCAATATTTCAAAATTTCTCACCTTGAATGAGGATGCAGACGCTGTTGATAAACTGGTGGTGGATGTAATAGACAACATTGACCCATGTCGTCGTAAATTGTTCTCACTGCCATACCCAGATTCTGTCGCCTAAACATTACAAAGTAAGAATATTTCACAATTCGAATCATAAGTCCCCCAAAACACTTAACAGACACACTGGGTTCTTTCAATCGCCTTAGGTAAAGATAATGCTTTGATATTGAGCAAGAACATTTTTTTAAGTCTGCTCACTGCTTAAAAAGAAATGTAGTAATTTTCATTTTAATAAACTTATATTTTCCCACAAAATGTATACAAATTAATTCTTGGGGTCATTATCAACTTCTAAGGGAAAAAAAGGGGTGCTCCTCTAATATTTTAGTAGTATTGTATAAGAACCCCTAATGGAACACTGATCAGATTCTCTAAAACTTCAACAATGTCATGTTGTTTAAAAAATCAACATTAATTACCTTGTGAAGTTCAAGGGCATTGATCCATTGTATCCTTTCTTCCGCAGTTTCTGTCCTGAGATACCAAACACAATCATTAACACTGACATCAAATCTGCATTCATCAAATTCATGAGGCTAAATTGAAAAATGGAAGAAGAGAATGATAATATGTCAATGGGATCACACATTCTGATTCATCATCCTTTCCTAATACCAAGCCTAGTTTATCATTATTCAACTTATCAATTATTGATGTGGAGCTTATGGCATAATTTTCATATTTTGTTTACATCACTCTGTTCACCTGTTGTATTTCCAAGTGCTTTAACAGCTAGAGTTTGATTGAAGCAGAACCATATATAGAATCAGGAATTGAAGTGGAGTAAAAATCAATGGGCTTATGATTTGCAGGATTACTTATAATGACAAAGAGTTGGCAAGGTCTAGATTTATTTTCAATATGTTTGGATAGAATGGTTCAGTTGGCTTTTTAATCAAAACAAGTAACCAATCACTAAATGAACTCCCAACTTTATGTATTAATGCTCTACTGAACAGAACAAATACAAACATGACGATTGTTAAATGAAAAATCAATTGATGAAGTGATTAAGTTAATTTTGGGGTATTCTTCAAAAGTAAGGGTCATATTATACAAAATCAAAAATTATAACAATAGCTGAATAACAGAATAGTATTAAGTCAACCTTACAATTTATACATTAACACTATATTGATTTAAAAGGTATTAGATTTTATAATGCAAAACCTTACTGTTACAGGAATTGAGTTTCTTTAATTAGGCTTTTGTTGTGAGTGATACAATTATTTTACAGTATTGTTACATAAAATGCATATTTTCCATAGAAAAAAAAGATAAAATCCTTTGTAGTCTAGATGTTATATGGGGAATTAATCTTCCTATCACCCGATTTTATTTCAAGCATTTTTTAAATGCATACATGGGATTTGTTGATAAACAAATCAGCTTATCTTATCTATTTCTTTTCATAAACGTTTGATTTGGATAAGTACTATACTATAGTTCTAATTATGCTACATGCACATAGTGTTATAAATCCCTGTAGATAAAATCAAAAACAAAAGATTCCCATTTTGACCGAACTATTACTGTAGAAAAAATGACTTTTGCTCATACATCACTTCAACACTAGTAGTTCTACTATACATTATTAATTTTTTGATAATAAGCATTTTAATGCCTTGATTCTAATCATAATGCTCCATAAATTTACTACTCTATCATTTGAGTCTGAGAAGAACATATCTTAGGCAAAAAATGTATAGTGAAACAGGGTTTGGATCGAGAAGTTAAATGTACACAACATTGACATTAAAGAACTTTTTTTTACTCCTGGTCTGGAAAGTATTCTGACAGTTCATCTGACAGCTGCTAAATGCATGATGAAAAATTATGTTTTCGCTAATGTGTTTGCAGTAGTCATGTGACTAATCGTGTTAATGGACAGACATGATGATACTGTAACAGCAACTGTCAGGATTCTGTCAAATGCATATCCATTATAATCAAGCAATATAGGCCAGTAGTGCCAGCACAACGTACGCCGTACTAATAATTCTTGAATGATCAATGAAGTAAACAACATATACAATGATACATGTTACATGTTACCTTACAGTACACACACCCAAGAGACTTTTCTACGTTTCACCCATGCAACTTACCGTTATAACAGCTTTGCTTAGACTGACAGCACCTCTGCAACCAAAGGCTGTGTCATTTTCAGATTTATAATAACTCAAGGTCCCTTCTTTCAGAACTATATATCTATCCTGCCAGCCGTGTATATAGTTTGTCCATTTGCTGAGGGAACCATTTAGCTCGGGTAAAATATTTTCGTCTTCAAAATCGTCATTTTCCTCTTCGTCTGTTAAACTTAACGCATCTTTGGTATCTTCAGCCATCATTGTTATTTTTTTGTTACACTACAATCCAACATTTGATCAAAGGTCCAACATAAACAAGATAAAAATAAGCAGGTATGCCACACAGTCACCTCCCACCTTACTCCATGTTTAGAAGTTACCAGATTGGAATGCTATAGTTCCGGTATAACTTGCCGCATACACCAACTTGAATGTTTACCTGCAGCTTTTCCATTCAGCAAGTTATTTTCTTGGTTTTCTTAATGCCCATTCTCAAAACGATGAACAGCTATGGAAAAAACCCTCAAGATCAACGATTAAGGAGATAAAGTTCAAACATGAATAAGTTTTTAAATACATGATGGGATGATGTTTCGAAGATTAATATGTTTTGAAAGTAATCACCTATTAAACAGCATGCAGGGTAACTTGCAAATAATTATTCTGGGAAAAAATAAAATTTGTGGAAATTTGTCGTTTCTCTTGTATTGAAAGTTTACATTGTAAAGAGTAAAATGAGAAGAAAATACAACCGTCATAGCAATACCAAACGATGATTTACCAATTAAGTAATTTGCATTGTTGTATGAGGTCAGCAGCAATAGTTCCAGACGAATCGTCTATGAATCATCGTGCATTACGTCACTCTTGTTGCTTCTGATTGGACTCATCATACAAATTTGTTTTCGGTTTATTGTAAGCAAATACTTATGCTTTGAAATATCGAAATATTTTGACACTATGTAAATTAAAATGGTCATACCTTTTGTATGCACACACATTGAATTATCTATGTTTTGTGGTATACAATTTGTATAATTCTTTTATTTACAATCATTTACCACTAGGGAGCACTATGATCAGGTAAATTCCTAATGCACTTACTTGGTACCCTGACACACCAAGAGTTCTCTCATGAAACCCAACCTTATAAAAACAAGCACATAAAAAAATGACAATGCAAAAATTAAACCATTTTAGTTTTTAATTCCCCCCCCCCTAATTTTCAAATGAGAATTATTTCAACCCATTCTCCCAACTGCCCGATACCTTCACCACATTACTTGTTTTTGTCTGTATGTAATACTAGTGAAATAAAAAAACATCAATTAGTACTATAAAGAAATACAATCATGTACATGTAAATGGAAAAAGGTAACAGAAACAGAGCTGTTCACAATAGGTTTATTTGTTTTCGCAATATGACATAATTTATCATGTGAATAACCTTCAAGGCTCAAACCTTCTCAATACAAAGGATCTTCTCCAATCTAAGAAGATCAAGAACTTATCATTAACTTTATAGAATTAACAGATCATGTGTTACTGGCACATACACGTATCTTATTAAGAGAACTTGTTAAGTTTGCTTGAATAATATGAGCTTTCAGAAGTCAATAAACAAACAAAATAATTGCATTATTCAGCCATTTACACTTGTTAGGTATGCCACACAAGATTGCTCAACACATCATAACACCAACGAGAAAGTTTATAGATTTTTGTAGAAGGACACCATAAAGTATCAATTACAGGTAAGTTGCTTTATTTCTATACACACAAATAGGAGCATGCTCAGAAATGGCATGGCTGCTTTCAACGTTTATGATACTTTAACAATTGGTGAATATAAATGACTGTATGTTGTGTTTCTAAATTCAAATTCAACAAAATTTCAAAGGTAAGTCAAAAGAATTTTTCTATATTTCTTACTTATTTTGAAAAACGATATGTCATTACTAACATTGAACAGTGTTCCCTACAAACACAAACTACCCTCAAGATGTCAATTCAGTAGAAATAAAGTGACTCAAATACGCACCAACAAAATATTCATTGTAGTATTACATAAAAAAGGTAGAAAGATAGAGAGGTGTAAGGGCATTTTTTAAGAGAGAGAAAAGATAACAAAAACACTTTTCATGCCTAGTTTTTTTCTAGATTTAATCAGCTTCATGTTGGTAATAGCTTGCTTTTACAGTTTGAAATTTGTACTTTTGCTGCAAATGCTTTATTGCCAACAATGATATGCTTCATAGTTAGGAATATTCTTGAATTATTGGCAGATATTATGTGTAGAATGAATAATTTATGACTTTGGATTCTAGAAAGAAAACAGAATACTATAATATTTACAGGGTTACATACTGTGAAATATTTTTTTAGGTCATTGGATGAAAAGGTATAACTTTATTTTTAAAGTGAAACTGGTATGGATCTTATGTCATAACTTACAGGCAAAAATATATTTATGAAACTTTGTTTCCAAATACTTGTACAGAGTAAATTGTATATTCAAATTTCACCATCAGCATTGTGCCATGGAAACTTGTTATCAAAAACATACACTCCTAGAAAAAAATGTTGTTTGGGTTGTTAGTGATATTTAGTGGTAAAATGGAGTCAATACTAGATTTATTTATTATCATTAGTGCATTTCATTAGATTTCTAATATTGCACGTTGAATAAGTCCTTTCCAAGTGTCTCTTTTCTTGGCTGTTCTTTTTGTTTTGTGTTGCTATTTTCCTTTGATCATACATTATTAGTGAAAAATAGCAACGCTACATAGTGATGTATAAACACAAGGTAAGCACCATATATTTAGTGTTTTCCTTATTTTACCACTAAATATTACTAAAACTAAAAGAACAAATAACTCATTTTTTTCAAAGAGTGTAGAAGGAAAGTATAATTACGAAAGACTGATAGTCTTTGCAAGTATGTAATTGATTAATCATATGG
>JAVSBT010256638.1:0-13508 GCA_033118115.1 Pharyngocirrus eroticus | reverse complement strand
CACATACACACACATACACCCAAAGACCGACACTCACACATGGCATCGAAATGCAATAAGACTAGACACAGCTTTTCATATTTTTTTTCATAAATCTAAATTATAAAAACTAGGAGATTTGTTTTCAGAAGTTCATGTCCTATGTTTCCTTCTCATCAATTTAAAATCTTGTGTATGAATGATCCAGCAAAACATGTCGTAATGTATTTTAACTGCAAGCTATATATGACATTTTCAAATGTCTACATTTAGAATTTTGGTGACTATAAATATGAATTTACTCTTCAATTTTCATCTTTATACAATTTTGATAATTTTATGCATCTTTCTATCATATACTACCCTCTTCTAACAAGTGGCAATAGCTACCATACACCTTTAAAGGATTTATTTTCCCCAATTCTGGCAGTCAAACACAATGATGTACACTGGTACAGACTGTTTAAAACCCATATAAGAAAAAATACATAAGGAAAATATAACATTCAGACAGATATATTTGCTGCATCAAAAATCTATGACATATGTACTACAATGAAGGCATGAGAGAAAAATGGTGTTTATCATATCAATTCTAAATAGCCCCTTACACTTATATCCTTTGTACAAATTTCTATTGATTATAGGACCATAACAAACACTTTCTTTTAGCATAGTTTCACAACAATGTACATGCATACAGTTATGATGTGGTGATGTATCAAGCTAAATTCCAATCCTCATTGATGGTCCAAGTCTTGCAAAATCCTCAATGTTACAGCCTTTATCACATACAAAAAAGACATATATACATGTAGTCTAGGATTAAAAGTTGGTAGGATGTGTTTATTTCTTGTTTCCAATGTCATAGATTCATATGCTTGCTGATAGTACACAAGAGTTGTTTTTTTCTTTTATTTATGGATTTAAGTTTTTAACAGCAGCCACCTCCTTGATTACCACCACCACCACCACTTGATCCTGCCATGCTGGGTCCAGATGAGGAATGCTGGGGTCCTATCTTAATTCCATTTGCCTGAAAAAAGAAACAGAATCAGAGTAATTCTTTGAGTATAATTATATGATACTACAAAAATAATCTAGGTAATTGAGAGATATATCCCATGGAATTTTTAAAGTAGTTGAGAAATTTTAGGCAATAGAATATAAGAGATACTTCACATGTTTGCATTTCACAAAAATTAATCCTTTATGTATTACTTCATTGTCTTGTTTCTAGAAATATTTAGTATAGTTTCTTTTTTCTTCTTGTTTTTTCTGGCCTGTATCACAGAAGATGAATTTCCCTCTCATCATCAAAATTTTAATGTATCTAATTTATTTGGAGAGTTGACTAAACAAGGAAGAACTTACCTCATTATTTATATCAAATACACCATCTTGAATTTTCTGATAGATTTCTTTGGCTGTATTAATAAAGGCCTGTAGACAAATAATACAAAAGATATGAGTGAAAAATCTTAAAAATATTATTGCAAAGTCTCATTTGAATTTCATTATAGTTTTGAAATTGCCTATGCAAAGTAAATTTCTTGTAATAAGCATATGTGCCAAACTAACAACACAAACAAAATTCTTATTTAAGTTGTTAGTAAATCATGAGTAAGTAACAGAGCAAATCTCTTACCTCTTCTACGTTAGCTGCTGTTTTCGCTGATGTTTCCATGAATATTAAACCATGTTCTCTTGCAAATGCTTCACCTTCTTCTTTTTTAACATCTCTTCTAGCTTCTAAATCACTGAGAAAGGAAAATAGGCATGTTAGGAATAGAGCTAGACTAAAACATATTTTGATGTAATCAATTGAAAACGATTGGAGGTCCCACTTTTTCCCTTATCTGAAATTTGTGGCCAGTGGTTTCTGATGAAGATTATGTGTCAAATTATGAAAACAACACAGTACACTATAATTCAAGATTTTTCACCAGAAGCAGATCAGGGACAACCTTCACAAAATATTTATTCACTAGAATTTGATGAAGAATATCTGTCAAATCAATATTAGATTTTATATAAACAGACATGTATACTGAAATTTTTCATTGCCCAATACCTAAAGGACCTTCTTCACATTATGTCCACAAGAGTTTATCTATTTTCATAACTTGAAATAAAATGAGAAATTCTAGAAATAAAAACCATTGGTGTATTATTATAATAAATAATAATTAATTTTCTCATTCAAGATCAGATACATTTTATTCAGCACCATGCTCAAAAAAATCAGGCCTGTACCTCTATAGGTACCTCAGTCTTCCATGGCAACTAATCTCATTATTCCAATTTACCACATAATATAAAATCCTGATTATGTGCCAAACCAGAAGCATGTTTTGCAGTAATTACATTATTTCTCACTAAGTGACAATAGGCTGTTCAGTGTTATCCCTTATAGTTATTTTAGAATTAGGAGAATCTTTTGGCTGACATTTTTCGAGATACTTTATTCTTTTTTATCATCAAATGCTGCTGCCAATTTTATGCAAGAGTCTATTTTATAACATAGGCAAGATGTTTCTCAAGAAAGTTCTCTACCCAACAGAAACATGTCTAACCTTCTCCATTAAAAAACTTCCTTTCAAATAACTTGATAGAACCATGAATATAACAGAAACAGATAGAACAAATTAAGGGTTGTCTGGTCTTATAATGTTGCAATATGTATGATTAAGAAAAAATCAGCATAATTGATACATAAAAAATAATTCATTACCTTTTGTTTCCAATTAGCATAATGACCATATTAGAATTTGAGTGTTGCCTAGCATCTTCCAGCCAAGTTGTTAGGTGGTTGAATGTGTCTCTGCGTGTGATGTCGTAAACAAGAAGAGCCCCAGCAGCACCTCTGTAATATGACCTAGTGATGGAACGGAAAGACTCCTGTCCAGCCTATGAAAAAGTTGTGGAGAAAATGAAAAAATAAGTTAAATTTATTAATAAGTGTAATATATCAAAAATTTCGATCCAAAAAAAAGGAGCTATAGAATATCCAGTAGTATGTAACAAATAACAGATTTAACAATGGAAGAGACTTATACCTGTGTCGCATAACTGACATCTACAACATGGGCAAATTGATTAGTGTTCTATATAGACTTGCAAATAACAATGATGTGTTTGTTTTCTTTCTAATTCTAGGGGAAAATTATTCTAATTGTCATTTATTAACTTACACATGTCACTTTTGTCTATTTATACATGTAATGAAAGACATTGCTAACCAAATCCTTCTATCTCAGGATTGAAAATCATCCCAATATAAAGCCACTTATCAAAACAAAAGTAAATACTTCAGGAAACGGCAAATTATAACACCCTTCTGTCAAACAAAAAAATGTAGAGACTCATTAATTCCCAGTGGGAGTCATCATTTTCATTCCTGAGGTAGATAGGTTTGGCTTCATTCAGAATTCCATAAATAAGACTGTATTTGAAATTTAAACATTAATATTAAAACATGCATTTTACTTTATTTTGTAAAATGTTCAACTTTGTAGTTGCAACAGAATAAATATACTTCAAATCAAATCAATTTAAATGACAGACTAACTATCATCACTATTTTGACAATTAGAATAAGGTATAATGATTCTTTTAAAAATATATGCGGCCTCTTTTGTGCAAATTTATAAATACAAATAGGCTGTATGTAACTAACAAGGCATAAGAACACCCCAGTGTAAACAGAGTAACTATTACATGCATATTGCACACAAATAACTCTGGGACATAAATCTAGCATAACATGATCATGCCATAGTAAACTAGATTTAAATATTAATACTTGAGATGACTGATTCTGATAATGTAATATTTGGTTTATTTCTGAGGGGTAAGGGGTGATATAAGGCAGCTAAATTCTAAAGTCAAACTAAAATAGAGCTGTCAATAACTACATAAAGAAAAACACTAAATTGACACTTAATGACAGATGTCCTGTTAAGTTATTCATAAGCTTTATTTCCTATAAATAGTATTGAATTATTAATGGCAAATATAAAGCGAACAATATGGTTAGAATTTAAATAGCTTCAGTTCATTTTAGGGGAAGGAATGAGAGGCATTCTTTCATTGGGTTTTGTTAATCACAATTACATAAACAAAACAAAAGATTTCAAAGAAAGTGTAAAAATGTGGGAATCATTTTTAAACAAAGGAAAGTTAATCAGAATCATTAATCAATCAATATTTTCTTGCTCAACGCAAATGTAACGAACATTATTAAGAGAAAAAGCCCTCTTTAGTCACCATGGTAACAGATTAGACCACAGTAAGCAATCTCCCCTTAATTACCTATGTCTTTGTGATTCCTGTCATATTACAAGCAGACGTCAACATTTCAAATGCATCTTATGATGTGTTCTAGGAATGTTAATTTTATACATAGAAACTTCAACCAGTCCAAATTATCATAAATTTGATTTCAATTTTGTTGCACAAATCAAAAGGTACCTATAGTTTTCAGTGGATTTTATTTTCAAAATAAAAAAACTTACAGTGTCCCAAATCTGTAATTTTATTTGCTTTCCATCTATTGTTATCATACGAGCACCAAATTCCACACCTGCAAAAAAAAATTAGAAATGGATATAATAATATTCACAAGGAAAAACACCACACAGCAAATTTGATACATCACATTTCCTAAGATACCTGTTCCATCCCACATATAACAAAGGGACAGTCTTATTGTTGAAAGCAATTATCTCCTAATTAAGACTTTGATTGTTTTGGAATACATCTGCTTCCCTATGCTACAACCTCCAAAGATCCCGACATGTTGCGTGATAAAGTTCTTTACATCACTATTAGTAACATTACATCACAAATCAATAGTAAATTTACATTCTTATTTCTGAACAAAGGAAATACAATGACATCAACCACAGGTTTTTTGTTCATTTTTCACAATTATCTTTTTCTAATAGTGTATATTTCTTGTTCATTTAACACAATTGTCTTTTTCTAGTAGTGTATTTTTTCTAAGTTTCAAATGTTCACTTCAGCCTATAAGTCTAAATAAAAAACCAAATAATTTCCATAGCAGTGAATATTTTCTTGATACCTACCAATGGTAAGATCATGCACAGGTTGAAATCTTTTGTCTGTAAACTGTAAGAGCAGGCATGATTTTCCCACACCTAAAATAAACAGAAAATGTATAACAGTAAACATCTTTGAATGAAATGCTATGCACTGTATATAATAATTCATAATTCACTTAACAACTTACACCATCCATTAGGCCTTGCTGACAAATATATCAAGACTCATCTTGAAAGACAAGTCCCCAAGAAATGCACTATCAAGTATCTCTTACATTTTATGAACCATAGTTATCCAGCCATGCAGGGATACCAATATTCCATATAACTATTCATGTTAATTGATATGATAGCATATCAAGGCAATGAAATGAGATGGTTGTATGAGAGTGTAGTACTAATGTAAAATTACAGACTTCTCTCCCCCAAACTGTTTTGCTGCTTGAGAGAGTATGTCTGGCCTCAGTGAATAATTTTGTTTCAACAGACCTTATTCAATATAAAAAACAAG
This sequence comes from Pharyngocirrus eroticus, assembly GCA_033118115.1. NCBI lineage: Eukaryota > Metazoa > Annelida > Polychaeta > Saccocirridae > Pharyngocirrus > Pharyngocirrus eroticus. The sequence goes on along the minus strand of JAVSBT010256638.1, from coordinate 7,952 downwards.
AATCAACGCCCATATGTTTGAGCCACATGATATTCAACACCCACATCACATTTACTTGATATGAGTTCCAGTCTGATTCAGCAAACAAAAAACGCTCTCGTTTGTATGCCACCTTTGTTTTTCAAATATTATAATGTAACGTAAGGGGGAATCTTAAAGTTAGATTTTTCTTGCAGACGTTTTTGTCTTATCTACAACGTTACAATATATAAACGAATTTATGTTGTGTATTATCTTTAAATTTTGACAGGTCTTGCCCAGAGCTGCGAGTGTGAACATAGTTCTGTTGAAACGCAGATACATATGGCAAGCAGCATTGCGTTAAAATCGAACAATCTTTCAAAGGCTCTAACGATATCAATCAGGAATCAAGCGATGCAGATTCACATTAGTATTTGTCATTTTAAAAGATCCACGTAATAAAAAGGTTGTTTTGACAGAACATCTCGCCATCTTGAATAATTTCTGGACTGATACAGAACTAAGCCTACGACGTTAGATCACTTGGGGAATACTAATTTCCCCTTCTAAATCATGCACTGTGAATATAATAACAATATGACCTACCCGTGTCTCCAATGATAATATACTTGAAAAGATAAGCGTAAGACATTTTTCCGAAATATTACTATTCGCAGAATGCGATGTTGATGATGATGATGTCAAGTCTCACAGATGACGTCGAATTGTAGTTTTAATTGCGCATGATTTTTAGGAAGTCCCTAAGATTTCGAGATCATAGCGAGACTATACAGGTTCTTTGATTGAAAGTATGGTCGCAGTTGAATTTACTTGACATTATTGGCAGAAAAACGTTTCGACAAAGAAAACTTTTAGTTAGAGAAAGTCTGAATAAAATTAATGATAACAAGATTACATTACTACAAATTAAAATACAGAACAATATGCTAATTCAGTTATTATGGCAGATGTGAAATATTAACCGTCTAAAACTAATGAAACAAAGTTTTAAAACCATTTAAAAATGAAAGAACCAAGAACATGACAATATAAAGTGTTATATCATAATTATCATTCTTTATTTTACAGTATTAATTTTCCTTTAAAAGTATACGTAATTTTACGATTGCAATGACATTATACATCTATTTAAGGAAACATTGATTAAGATACCAATGATAAACTTTTTACTGGAGGTACTTTGCTGGAGGTCATAGGGCTAAGAGACATTCAATATATTTTCCCTGTCAGACCTTGTAAAACAGAATAGAAAATAAGGATCATAGGGAACAATTATTTGACTCAAACTTGATTAGCACTTTTAGGATTTTGATGACTTTCTTGTATCTCTGCAATGATAATCTGGCTAATTTTGATCAGCAGTTTGGTAATTTTGTGTAGCTAAACCCACAGCTTATCAAGTTGAATTATTCCCTGAAGTTAGATCCAGAAATAATCTTCAATATGAACAAAGGATGTTCTCTATCTATAACCAATGTCAATGAGATAAATAGGATGTTCAAAAGGTTGTATTTTTTTTATCATATATCATTACATGTTTTCAATCGAAGTTGGGTAACTAAATTAGAATACTGCAGCAGAGTGCAAGTCACAATCACTAACACTTAGTACTACTACTAGCGTTAGGCAGTTTAAACACACATTTAGTAAAAAAAAAAGTGCCTCAATTTTTTTAATTTTTGGTTTACAAGCAAAAGATAAAAAAAATATAATTTTATTTGGTAACTCCGTAATCTGCACCTAAATGCAGTAATAGAATAAAAGACTAGATAAGATTTGGCCAGATTTCCTGTATCTAGACTATGTTTCAAAATACTTTGTATTACTTACAAATAACCTTTTATGCGTATCTTTACTATTGCCACACAATGATAAGTATGAAGTACTGCACCTTATAAAAATATGTTCACACTTTACATCTGAATATGTGATAAGGATTGAAAACAAAAACCACGTATGGCATATCATATACATTTATTTCTGTTGAAGTATTCTCATTGTGAATTTGTTTTAGAACTATCCTGATTGAAGTGTAAAGACACATCAGTAGCAGGCCTGAATTCTAGTTTATATACAACCTAACTGTGAATTAAAGAAGGGGGCAGTACATCACCAATTTGCTGCCATCATATCCATAAGTGTGAAATGCTAAAACTTGTTCAAGCTAGTATCAAAATACCGTAAACTATTCATAGCTCTTTCTCCCATTTTATCCAACTCACCAACATATCTACTGTATAAAATGTACTTTATAATCATATCTAAAAGTCTGTAACAAATTAGTTGAGCATCACAATTTTTCTTCAGGCACCTATCAAAGAATCAAAACATTGTATTGCATTGTATATCATACAGACATACTAAAGCAATGCCCGAATGGATTCAAAGGATGTTTAGTTTTGATGTTAGTGCTAAACAGTAGTACATGTACATGATAGACTCAACAATTTTAGAGCTTACAATGGAAAAGAATACCATGAATCCAAATGACTTGTTGCAGCCAAATCAAAATTGCCGATATAACAGAAGAAGCATCGTTTTAATAGTCACAGGGTGTCACCACTGTCTGAAATACTAGTACTTGTAGGCTATTATAAGAATAAATCACAACCTTTACTTTCATAGATAAAGCTGGACAGAGATCTTGACAGCTACAACCATGCCTATAAGTTCAGAAACATCTAAAAAAACAATCTACATCCAAAGGGAGCGAGATGATTAAAAGCTAAGTATATTAGCATGAATCCTTTACTTGTACAATGTGTTTAATATCATGACATCACATCAATTTTCAATTTTCTACACAACTATTTATTTATGGCTTCATTTTAGCTGTTTCAAGCTTCTATATGTATCTCTTGAAAAAGATTTCTCAGTAAGATGACAGCTACAAAAACATACTTTTAGCACCTTCTTCAAAAACAAAATTCTCACCAATGCCCTCAATTGCAGTAACTCTTTCCCTTTTATCCCCACCCAATATTATTCATCTGTTTTCTCCAAAAGGAACAGGAAATACATTAGTATTCTATCCTCTACTAACTCAACTTTCATTGCCAATATCATACATAGGAAACTCCAACAATTTCATACTGGCTTATAACAAAACATTTAAGAAAAAAACTATCATTCTTTTAAACATTGTTCCAAATTCAATCATTTTAGCATTCAATATGAATCTTGGAATTAACAATATTTTCTATACTAATAACTCAAACACTTGTCAATCAACAAAATCAACTTCTACAGAGGTTTTTTTCTACTTTCACATTCCATTCTTATTAGCAATATTTTAAAATAGATATAAAGATCAATTGTATCATACATAAATTACATTAAGATAATTACAGAAGCCAGGATCGCCCCCTTTATCTATAAAAAGGATTGTCTAGCACTTTTAAAAGTAAGTTGAATACTAATCCTAACACAATGTTCCCTAAACCTGTACAATTTTTTTGGTAACAATGAAAGTTTCATTTACAAGCAAAAATATAGATTACAAACATAGTAAAAAATAAACCAACATCTTATCTATTCCAAAAGGTAAGGACAGACCAAGAAGAACAAATTTACAGGAATATGATCATATCGTAGTTTGCCTAAGATTGTCATTAACATTTTTAAATTTGAACTATAGTGACAAATATTTGCATTGTGAATTGCAAACAAGAAAAAAAATTGAAATTCACAGTAATATTTTGTGACAACTTATCCTTATCTTAATTAACTTATTTTGGTCAAGTACCTTGTTGTTATGAAGATGAGTGAGTGAAGTCTTTAATGTATTTTTGTTATGTATGACCCTTCATTATTTAGAATACTCATAGTTTGTTTTTAGATAATAGTCAAAATTCCCTGGGCTAGTCTTGTATGACTTTATTAAAAAGCAATATAAATAGAAAACTTGGAGGTATTCATGAAGTTTGGCCCCTTGTAAATGATATAATCGATTTTTCTCATAAATAAAAAGCATGAGCAACTTAGGAGTATATGTCAGAAATATCTTTAAAAAATGAATTGTTTACTGCTACCCTGATTTTCTCCAGTGGTATCATAGCATTTTTATGGCCTGGGGTCTTTTTTGTTTCACCATCTTTCACATAATTGTCTATAGTACATCTTCAATTGAAGTTACTTTTTATAGTGTATCTGCAAATGATATATATTTCAGTTGATGATACTTGAGACATTTGTAACATATCATGCTGTTCGTTGACATTCTTCCAACTTCCACATATTACATCTTTCCATAATATTCTAAGAGTCACATGTAATAAGTCATGACAGGCAAAATAAAAATCTATTCACTGAAATAATATCGATATAAAAGATAACTTCCAATGGCAAATGTTACTGATAGGCCAATCAGATATGGCTGTATCTGAGATTTTGTACTTTTCCAAAATTCTGCTTCTTGCTGTTTCTTTTTCATTTTTTCAATCTGAGCAGCAGTATTTTTGATGCGGTCTTCCCTTTTTCTTCTTCGGAGTTCTTTTCCACTATAAAACAATAAATGAATTTTCAAAATAAGATGCAGACTTTTGGATCACAAGAAAGCTGTTATTTGGGCAAGAGACAGTCAAACATTTGGATGGTACACAAACAGAAAACAATAACTTTGTTCATATCTAAGAAGGTACCATTTATGGAAGTTTACTTGTCCAATGATTGATTTAGATTTTTTTGGTTACCAGATCAGATGGTATGTTTATTAAGAAAATGACAAATTTCTTTGGACAGTAACATTGGGCTAAAACAGTGCAGTCTGTTAATCTGATGTACAAATCGATAGCTGTAACTTGTCATACACCAAATAATCTTACTCTAATGCTTTAGTTTCTACAAGCATACCGCCATATTATTTTTTCAATTGAAATCAAGCTTTTTTACTGTACATAACTATCTTTTAATTTATGCATATTAGGAGCCTTACCTTTGATTATCTTTTGATGGCTCATTCCCATTGTCATCTTCAGGATTATTACATGTTTCATTTAAGGAATCTTTGTGTGGCGGTGGTCTTGGTGGTACAGGTGGAGGAGATCCTTCTTCTTCATCACTGGAATCCTCCTCAATCTCTTCTGTTATCCGCCTTTTTCTTGATGTTCTACCATTTTCTAAGCTAGTGCTACGCTGAGGAGGCTGTGGGGGACCGTCTTCTACATCTTGTAACTATTCATATTGGAACAAAAAAAATTAAATGTTGATTATCAAATTTAAAAAAATAGCAATACAAAAACATATTAATCCTGTCTCTAAAATGTGTAAATAAAATCTTAAAAGTATATTATTATTAATTGAATAATTCAACCAATAAACAATATTCAGAAAAAAATAGCTATACTGAATATTTATTAGCTCACGTGTAAATTAAGATTCCAACAGGTCAAAAAAATAGTTTTGGACTAAATATTTTTCAGAAGGTGGAAACGTTAACTCAAACGATAGATGTATAAAATAATGCAATGTCATGAATATTTTTATTTATTTAGTTTACCTCAGCTGCATCTCCAAAGCCAGAATCTGGTGAGCTTGACAAGACTCTCTTAGCACCCTCAATGATAGCCAAATATGAAAATCTAAGCTGTTCTGGACGCTGAATTAAACCAACCCTATATTTTCTCATATTAAGGAGAATATTTTTGATATCAATACTGTTAAGATTTCTGGAATTTTCCACCTGTAATGACAACAACACAGTATTTAAATATAAGACATGATATCACCCAGGAAACGATAAATGGGTAACATAAATACTCTGGGAAAGTAACCTGTGATAGACTAGCATCCTGTCCAGGGGGAGTGAAAGCTCTCAGTTGCTTGTGCTACAGAAATCAGGGCTAAGCACTGGATGATGGGCCTTGATGGCTCGGGTAAGGATTTACTATCATTGTTACTTTTGTGAATTCTCGTGGCATTATTTAGCACATGTAACTAGAACTTGATTTTTGCATCAGATCACTATCTCTGCAAGGATCATTTATACTAACTTTAATTACAAATATGAGAAACAAAATACTGAACAAATCAAGTCAATTCGTCTTGTGTTAACCTACCAAAACTAGGCATGTATCAACAAGACAAAACGTCCCTGATCTCCCAATGCCTGCACTGCAGTGAATTACGGCTGGCCCTACATTCTGTTCTAAGGCCCCAGAGCTTCTTACAGCCATTAGGAAATTGAGGAATGCTCCAGGGGAAGAAGGAACACCAAAGTCTGGCCATGTTGTATAATGAAACTGCAGCACCTCTTTTGTCTCACCAGACTGAAACAAATAAAAAAATCAATTTTGAGTTTTTTCCCACTAAATCTGTATTTGTGTACTTTTCAAAATATACATATATCTACACACATGAAAAATATCTGTTTCCCTCCTAGGCTGATACAAAGTATCAAGACATAAACATGCCTTCTATTTAGGCGTTTCATTTCAGTCACAATCCCTTTTGACAATTTCTAAAATTAATTGAATTCACAGAAATTGTTTAACAACTCATTTCTTGGAGCTTTCAAGAAGACTATTCTTTTCTACCACTACCAGACAGTCTGAGTACACATTTCAATGGTGTAGCATAAGTGTATAATACCAGATTCTAGAGGTTTCATTTTAGTCATACAATCTATTTTCAAGTAAATCCTTCTCCACAAAATAGCCTATCATATTCTAATAAAATTAAAATGTATTTTCTCATTTGTTTGAGCTTCTGTAAATGCTTCGATGACCTTGCACCATAGAATAAAGTACATTCACATCACAGAGTAAACATTTACCATCACATTTAAATGATAATTTCTTCATAAAAAATATCTACCACTAAGTGTCTATGGCTTGACAAAAAGTGAGAATAAATGTTGGTTTATTGAAGAAAAGAAAGGTCTCCATGCAAGTACTGTAAGCTGACATAGAAGGTACCTTCTTTAAGATATCTTAGATAGTAAAATTACCTTGATATCTTCAAGTTGTAATGTTCTCATTGTGAAATAATTAGCATTTGATTCAGATATGAAAACTACTTTTAACCCCACATCATCAAACATCATTTCATTCTTTCCTTCATTCTCTTCTCCTGTTGGGAAATACTGGTGGCATTTAACCTGCAAAAATAAATTATAATCAATTGAGACAAAAATATAATTAGAGCAATTTCAAGGTAAAGGTCAAAATGAGGTAATTAAGTGAACCAGAAAGAGAAGGTATTTTCAAGCACTTTTCAACGTAAATCTGCTAATGTAGCAGATTGGCCTTCTGATCCACATTTTTCAAAGACACCAAGTAAAAATTAAAAGATTTGCATTCCAAAGATGACAGAGAATAAGAGACTATATATCACACTATCATAAATAAAATGTTTGGTACACAAAGTGAAAAAAAAACTCCTACACATTCTCTTGCTCTTTATTCAAACTCTTTATAGTATAAAGGCCAGAAATATTATAATTTTCGTTTCTTGAATATTTATATAACATGAAATAGAATATACAATATATCTGCCTTTGATTTGTGTTTTTATAGTCTTAAAGAGGCGATGGTTATTGAATATTTACAATTTATTTTTATTTTTATATTCCCTCCTCCCCCTCCCCAAGAGTCTGATGGACTTAAAAAATTAAAAAATCTGGCCTAATGATTACTTTGAATCCATACATATGTAGGTGTGAATCGACAGCTAATCCCAAGGCAGCTAATCCCACACAATGTGAAAATAAGCACAAAGCAAATGTCAGCTATAAAATATATTACATTCCTGAGTATTGACAGATCAATAAATGTACTAAACACTATAAATATATTTAAGCTGTGCTGTATTTGTACAATGGGTACATACAACTACTACACACAATCTTTTTTAACATTTTACAATGATACCCCATTCCCCAAAGTCGTTGTGATTTTTCCATCATGAAAAATAATCAATCACGGTACATGGTATTTCCATAATCCAAGCCTTACCTGTTGTTTTTCAATAAC
>JAVSBT010256416.1:0-11072 GCA_033118115.1 Pharyngocirrus eroticus | reverse complement strand
ACTATATCACATGTATACAGCAACATGTCTTTGAATAAATTCTATATATTACCTACATGTATATACATGGCACAATTTGTGTATAATTGTTAAGTAGAAAATAAATGCGCAAAACATAATCCTCCAAATAATTATGTTCTTGTAAGTTTAGGAATAACAATATAGCAGCCAACTTTCTCATAAAAAAACATTGTTTCCCTGAAGCCTTTCCTACTACACAAGACCAATCAATTCATCAGAAATTAAGATATAGAATTATGCTACTACTTTGGTTAATTCAGCCTTCTTAAAATTGCTACGAATACAAATGCAAAAGCTAATAGTGATACATTTACTTTAAAATATAGGCCAAACATATGTAAATCCAGACCCCTTAAAAAACATTAATTCTTTAAGCTGAATACTTTTGTCACATCTTATATATATATAATCACAACCATTAAATTGTATAATACCATTTTTCTGTGGAATCAATAAGCATAATATCATCATCAAATTCATTTCATAGTGCCTAACCACTAACTCTGTGATTTTCCTATGATTTTTGAATAAATCTTCAACAATAAATGAGATTCAAATGATAACTCACAAAATAAAAACAACAACAAATGGAATTAAAACGTTGGAATGAACTTATTGAAACAAAACAAAATGTACATGTACATTCATAATGGAATGAACTTTGACGATATACTGCCAAGGTAAACTCTCTTTGTGATCTGGTATTGCATGTTCTGTTATTTTGTGTGAATCAGCCATGGATAGAAAACATTATTCTAATTACAGTTAATTCAGCCTAGTTGCTGCAAATGAGAAATAGACTTATATAATATAATTTTGTCAGATATATTGATTTGACAACGAATTTGGACTTCAATCAACAGTACACTTTCATTCTCAATTCTTTCAGCCTGTAGATAAGTCAAATTTGGGTAATCTGTGTCTATTTGCTATCCACACCTCACATTATTCCTACAGTGAGATTGTAAGAATGTATTCAGGTGAAAAATAATAGTAAAATAAATACAGGTTACCCATACTTAAATTGTCTACAGACTGAAAAATCAGGAACAAAAGTTCCTTATTGCTTATAATAACTTTTAACCTCTACGTTTACATTGTTACAGCTCATCTCTGGAATGTTCTTCAATTATGGTAGGTTCTTCATCCATTGGATGTCCTCCTTCGTCAGGCACCATCATAAATCCAAATTCTTCATTTCTTAGTAATTCTGAGATATCACATTCATAAATTTCTTCCCATGTTATATAACCATCTTGATTTTGGTCAATAAAATGAAATATCTGTAATCAAAATTCAAAATTACATTAATTGGTTTTGCTAAAACGAAATTCGTATACAGCAAAATCGCAACATTACAATATCATCTTTCAATAGCATGAACTCGCGATAATTTCATGTTCTTTAAATCACTTTAGGATTTGTTTTCATCAAATACAAAGTTTAAAAGCAAAACTCAACTGCTTGAATTTCCTTTGGGGATTTTTCTTCGTTCCACAATTTATACGCATCTTCTGGTGTTATCTTCTCAATTCCTTCAAATCCCATGAATATCATGGACCTTGATTAGAAAGAAATGACAATTTTTTTACAATCTTTTACAAACATCAAAAATTCTCTTTCAATATAACTGACTAGTTAAAGTTCAACTTGAAAAGGCATTCATTTACTGAAAAAGAAACAAAACTAATGTCCTGACTCACCTTCCTTGTTCTGGTTCATTAGAGCCATCTTCTGGAAAAAGTACATGGTTCAGTGTTTCAAGAGACACTGGTTTTCCTAAATCCTCTTTTTTTATATCACAGTCTGTTTGATTGAACCAATTAAGATGAGCAAACCACAGGTTAACAGCCAGATTTCTAGTATTTGATGAAGACACTGTATGGTACCATCTGAAATTGTTAGAAATAGAAATATTAGTTTCTCACATTATTCACTACATACAGTTTTGAAAATTATACTGAATTTTTATACATGGTGTCAGAGAGCAGGTAATTTTCTTAAAGACATTTGTAGGGCTCGATTTACTTGAGGGTCCGAGGGACCGACCGTTTTTGCCCCATTATAAAGTAAAGGGCGGGACCCTTAGACATTTTGAAATTTTAGCCATTTTCTTAATAATCATGTTTGCGGGTCCCTCTGGGAAAAAAAAGTAAATCGACCCCTGCATTTGTCTCCATTTGTTGTGAATTAGTTTCACAACTTATAAAAAAAGAGACTTTCTAACAGTAAATAAGACAATTTCAAAACAAATTCTATCAGGCTTAAAATAGAATGCATTACCTATGAGGTATGAATAAACAGTCCCCTTTCTCCATTTTAGCAGACCACCACTCAAGCTCAGAGAAAGCAGGAAATCTCTCAAGATCTACCTTCTCCACATCCACTTTGCTGTACCCCCCTTGAAAGACGAAACCATCTTGTTCTATGAATTCATGAAGTTTCTGGAATAAGAAAAATTACAAATGGTGGTGCTAGAATCTGGTCTATTATAATCATCGTTTAGTATTATTTACATTACATAGATATACATAATTATACTTGATGTTGAAAATATTTTTTCTCTTTCACGTAGGCAAGGATATATATAATAAAATTACTATTATCACCACATAATCTAAGTGACCATGTTTGGAGCTATAACCATTAGACCTCATTGATATAGATACCTTATCAACAAATTTTATTTCTTTACTGCCTTCAAGAATGCAATTAATGTTGTCAACATCATCATTGTGTAAAACAGATTTAGTTCCTCCACTGCTAAACCATACAACACCCAACTGAAGCAGTTTTTCAAAACCTCCACACCTTAAAGGCATGGGCAATATCACATCACCTGAAAGAAACATTTCAATGTAAATGTAATATCATGTACAACTCAAACTTTTCATGGGAGTCTATATAACAAATTTGTAATCTTTTCTCAATTCTTCAGCACTTGGTTGTGGAGGGAATGCAAATAAAAAACAAACTGTTCCTATTCAACCTTATAATTTAAAATGAGTTATCCGGCCAAAAATGCATGCAACACAATTTTACAAAAAGCAAGTATGTTACCAGTCATTTCAGGCAGCAAATCTTGTACCATATAAATATTTTCTCTTTGATACTCATTGAGGAACTCTGTAAAAGATATCATCTTTCCATCTCCACTTCGGTCTTCTTTTTTACCCTTTTCCACAGTTACTTCAATTTGTCCATATTTTTCACTGAATATAACAAAAAGACAAATATTCAATGATCATAATTATGGTAAGTATGTAATGGATCTTTTTAAAAGGGCACTGCCTATATAATGTGTTGAATGCATAAATTGTTTGGCTAACTTTTACTTTGGTCTTATTGCTGCAAATACATTATCATACATTTATACAATCCTGATTTTGTTAATAAGTAATTGTCATTTCCAGACTAAATGTATTTACTGATTGATTGAATAGAGCCTTCCTTCTGTTTCGGATTTTTTATGAGGCATATATTATAGATAATCTAGTAGAAATTGTTGGTTATTTATGATATTTTCTTAAAACTGTACATACATATTCAGAGAGATATTAAAAAATCTACCACGTAACAAATTTATACATATGCACCATGAAACTACATTTTGGAAGTGACTACCTGAGATATTCATCTGTCCATAGTTTAAATGCTGGTAAATCTTTTGCAGCACCTTTGAAAAGAATGGGCTTACTGCTGCCCCCAGTGAGGTAATTGTGGTAAAAATCTTTTGGGTGAATCCAACCATCGATTTGATCTATACTTCCTTCTGGAGGTCTGTGTGATCCAAATGGTTGCATATGTCCCTGTGGCGTATTTTGAGCTAAACAGCATAATTGGTATGGTATCAATACGACCAAACATTTAGTCAGTAACATTGAAAACATTGTTGTAAACATTGATGTCGTTTGTCCAATAACACAGATTGGATACTGCAATTTCATTTTTGCAAGAATGAAAAAAAGCAAACCCCCTCTCGGTTCCAACGATGATAACAACAATGAAGTTAATGCACCGGCTTCTTACAGGTTTCTAAGACAAATACCTCATTCCTCTAATGTCCTGGGGGTTTCCAGTGTCACTGTCATCTACTTTTCCTTCTTCCTTGTAGTCTGTAGTATACTGTAGCAGCAGGGCAAGGGGAGCATTGTTTGGAGTAATTATTTTTCTTGAACTTTGACATGGAGGGCTATTTTTTATTTTAATACTACCTACACATGAAACTCTTATCATACTTCAATTTATCTTTGAATCGTCAAAATATAGCGGAAATTTAAATTGATTTGCAATCATTCGTTTTAATTTTCATCTCCCCCTCCCCTTTTGACAACAACCCGTTTGTTTATAAAACATGTTTTGCGTTTTCTTTGAGTGACCGGAAGTTTATGTCTGCTTCTACAACAGTTCAATCATCGTGCTTGAGATGTAGATATAATTAGTTTTAATCAAAGAACGACATATGGTTAGTGTATTTCTATTTTCCAACTCATGATTATAAAGATTGAAACCATAAACAGTGAGAGAAATGGATCCGAATGTGAGGAATATATTGGTCTTTGGAGGTAATGGCTTCATTGGAAGTGAAACTGTCAGGTGTTTGCTTCATCTGTCAAACTTGAATATTGTTATTGTCAATCGAAACAAAAGTTGGGAATGGAACACGAAGGAATTTATCAAAAGTAAAGTAACTTGTGTAAAGTGTGACAGGGATATACCGTTGTCCTCATGCAAAGAATTAGTTCAGCTAGTCGAGCATGTTTCTCGCTTTGCTGCTGTCATCGATTTCAGTGGTTATAATGGTAAAGTTGTCAAAGAAGCTGTAGAATTGTTGCAAAACAAAACTGACCTTTACATATATACAAGTTCTGATTCCGTGTACGAAGTGTGTGAAAAAACGCATGACAATCCCTCAAAGGAGAACGATGCAGTTAGACCCAGTTCAAAAGATAGAATTAAGAAACTCAAAAGACAAGATAGCTATGGACATAAGAAATTGAGAGGTGAAGAAGTACTTGTTGACCAGCTCAGGACTGGTGATGGAAAATCTGGAATCCCATTTGTAATCCTAAGACTTGCAGATGTTATTGGACCTTGTGACAGTACTGATAGATGGTGGCAATATCAATTATGGATACAGCTTTGCAAAGAAATGAAAGTTCCCATGCTATTACCAAGGGAACTTGAATGCAGATTACTTTCATTTGTCTTTGTGAAAGATGTTGCAAAGATCATTTGCCAATTAGTTTCAAGTCCAGATGACAAATGGGTGAACAATGTTTTCAATTTGGCTGTTAGAGAAACTACGACTTTGAAAGATTTCTTATACGCTGTACAGCAAGAATTACATATAAGTAAAATTGAGTACAAGTTTACTAAGGATGACGTACCATGGATTTATCCATCTGTTGATAAAGGACCTATGGACATCACAAAAGCTGAGGAAATTCTCCAATGGGACCCTGTGCCATTAAAAGACATCATTGAAGAGACAGTCACATTTTATGTTCATGCTGTTGAGGATTCTAAATACTCTGAGGAAAGACGTGATATAATGAAAACACTTTATGATGATCTGAAAAGTCTGTATCCAAAAGAAATGGTTAAAAAGACTTTAAAAGCTATTCTAAAGCTGAACTAAAACTGTCTATTTTATCATTTTTAGTTAAACTGAAAAGGTTGTGTGCATTATGCAAATTGTTTGTAATCATGGGAAAGGAAATTATATTCATGGTTATTTTGTTTATTCCCATCACATACAGAATCAATCATAAAACAGTGTTTATGTATTTTGTTGTTCAATGAATTGGATAATAAAATTATTTGAAGTAAGTCTAAGAAAAGTTGTTTTTCTTATTGACCCCATAACGTTTCAGAACATCTATTTTCTTGTTTGGTACATTACAAGTTTTGATAATATTTTTCAAATTTAAAAGACCCTGCACTACTTGCGATACAATCATAAACAGATGGGTGTATCATTCTTTTCAATTTTCTATGTAACCAATATTGCTTCTAATATTATTTACAATATAGTGGATTTTTATCAATTGATTACTTTCAAATCTTTGTCTATTTTGAAGTTCATTGAAAATACAGAATTGCCATCCTGGTTCAATTATAGAAAGTCAATAGTTTGTTGGTTTTTTCTTCTGAATTGACAATAACACTTGTTATGCAATGTATTATTACCAACCAGCTCAATATGTTCCATGATAATGTACTGTTATGTTAAACTCTTATCAAGTTTAAATACATTATTTTAAAATTGATATTAAAGAAAATTATGGATATTGTTCCAGTGTGACAACCAGTGAATTTGTTTGCATTTAAATCAAGGGGTCTGTCAAGACCAAAATTAGAATGTTTTCTTTCACAACATGTTGCTCATAGACACATTAAAATGGAGATATGATGATTATGTAAATGCTAATAATAAGTATAGAAATTCTCATAATATCATAACTAGTACATATATATGGTACAATGAAAATAATATTTTACAATGCTGAATATGCTCATTGAAAGTAAACATCTAAGTCAAAATTAGTAGAAAGACAAATTATTATACTTTTAAAAATGATATAAGGATTTTAACGAAAACCATACATTTGATTGATAGAAACCCCTATTAATTTTGTAAATTTAACAAGGCATACAATGAAATCTAGCTTGCTAGGATTAAAGAAATACCAGTTACCAGAAGAAATATTCTATATATATATATATATGTGGTGCTTAACATCACTTTCCTGACATGGCATGCCTCACTTTAATTTTCCACTAATTTTTATCTTTGGCACACTCAATAGCTCTGCCCTCACTGACACCAAGATCTAGAAGGTCTTTCTTATATTGGCCTGCCTACTGGTCTTTTCATAGGTTTGGAACACTCTATTAGTTGAGGGCAATCTTTCGAGGGGAAGAAGATGGTAACCACATGCCCTATCCATTTTAGTCTTCTTTTTTATGAGTGTGCTCCAGAGTATCTATGCTAATCTCTTGATTCTTTTTATGACTCCACCAGGATTAACAAACCTACTGCAATTGTGTGATACCGTTCATATGCTGGTTTTGTCAAGCCAAATCTCCAATTACACTATTAACAAAAAAATAATAATATACCAAAATGTTTCCATTATATTATCATTATGCCTCATATCAATTTGATATGAAAAAGAAAACTGTTCAAATGAATTGTCTCTCAAATGTTTATTTGTGGTCCAAGTGTGGATATGCTTTCAGAATACTTGGTGGATATCTCACCCATCTAGCCTTGGTCTCTATAACTTGAACATCATCTGGCTTTGAAGTCACTGGTTGGGTAGGTTTTTGTGATTTAACTTTAGAATTAATTTCAGGCAATGGAGCATGTTGAATTCTATTCAATCTTTTCTTTTCTTCATAAAGCCCAAGTTTTTTACCATAAAAGTCTTTCCTTAGATTACCTTTGTCAAATTCAATTTGATTCATGGTTTTTTTCATATGTTTTTCAGACGTCGAGATATCCTTTAAAATTCTCTGTGATTTCATAAGAGATTTGAAAGAAATACCTTTGCGTTCCATTTTTTCTGGTATGGAAAATCTTGTACTTAAAACTTGCAATCCAGTTAAAAGAGTTTCCTATAATGTACTCTGCACACACAGAGCAGTGGCACTAATTTACTGGTGGAAATTAAGAAAAACAAATTACAGGAGTACTCAAGGAGAAGCAGCTTGTTCAGAAAAGGTCTGAAGATTGTGTCAATCCTGGTGGAGTGATAATTTTTAAAAATCAAGAGATTAGCATAGATATTGGTTGACTTTGTAAATCATTGTTCAACAATATAATTGAATCATAAAAGGATGTGTTGTTTTTTAATGTTTTGATTCAAAAAAGCAAAAAACAAAACGAATTTTCTGAGGTAAATGCACCATATCCAAATTATGACATATTTGTCAACAATCTAAAGTTTTATGAAAGTCATAGAGAGAAAGAAAAGTTGAACTTGACCGGTATATCTTTTGTTCAAAACAGAATGTCTATAACAGGGAAATTCATACCTGCAGCTTTAAAGTCATAATTTATTAATATATTATATTTATAAGTAATAAACAGCATAATTTTACATAACTTAAGAACTGATTAAAGCTTTCACATATAAGTTACAGAAATGTAAAGGACCCTATTTGAATATGTTGTCTCTCCTTAATGTTCTGTGAAAATTACCAATTTTACCTTCTATTTTGATTTAATTTACTCATAATCACTGATTATATAAAACCATTGTTGTAATTCCCAAGTCTCTTTGATGATATGGAATTACTGTCAAAAGTTGTTGTTTTTTACAATAAACAGCAATGTAACTGATTATTTAATTCCAAATGAGCCAATTGTACTTTTCACCTGTCCTAAAATCATATTACATACATGTACTGGTAAATAACAAATTGACAGCCCCCCCCACCCCCTAAGTGTTGTTCCCACCTACATGTGAAATATATTTATACTTAGGCTTTACAGTAGTTGACAGCAGACATTCCAATACATACAGTATAATTTATGATAAAATCAAATCAAATCAATACTTTTATCCTCTTAGTATTGGAATATATACTAAGATTTGATTTCATGAGTAACACTGTACAAGGAGGATTTTGCTAGAAAATAGACAAATTGGAAGTAAAGACACAAAATTGTGAATGATAGTTTTGGAAGCAAACATTTATTATATTAAAAAGTACATCAACATGTATTACAGTATACCTTAATTCTTTAAAAACAGTTCAAAATCATCCACTACTGAATAAGCCATTCAGCATTCACTTGAGATTCTTAGGATACATGAAAAATCATGACCAAAACATTTTTATTTTATTTTATTTGGAAAATGTGTATACAGGGTGGCCTATTCAGCATTGGCTGTTCTCCCATAGGGCCCTGTTTACAATAGTTATAATAATACAACATTATGCTAGAAGTATTTAAAATGTAAGTATTTAAATGCCAGTTCTAATCATACAACATTATGCTAAAAGTATTTAAAATGTTGGTATTTAAATACCAGAGATAACCACAAGGGTTTAATGTATATAAAATAAGTAAAAAATAAGAAGTAATTAATGGTGCATAAATTTGGTCCTTTTGTAGTTAGATTAAGAAAAATGTTAGAACTGAATCAAGTTGTGAAAGTGTGTCTGGGAGTACATTCCATATTTTGCTGCCATATTAAATGCAAATAACAACCTTTGATTTTTTTACAATTTGGTTTGGGTACATAATAGTCTATTCAAGTGGTTATTTCTGGTATGACGAGAATGGATATTTTAGGTACATGAAGTTTTCATACATAAATATAATGGAGCTAAACCTTGATTGCATTTAAACATTAAACAAAACATTTGAAAATCTCTCCTTTGCTCTAAGGTTTGCCACTTAAGTTCTTGAAATAAATCTTTTGTTCAATGCATTCAACAAGTCCAAGTTATGCTTGTGATTCAGTCTCACTTTTTTTTTTTTTTTTTTACAAAATATACATTTAGATCATTAATTCAATTTTTTTATATGTTGCTAGATAATTGACATAAATTGTTTTCAAATGCCTCATACCAAGTTTGAATACTGTGTAGTTATAGGTGGGTTGATAAAGTCAGGCTTATGAATTAATGGGTTATTTTCAAGCAATACCACAAAGCTGTCAGTGCCATTACTTTTGTTTGCCTCTAATTGTGTAATTTGAGACACATACTTGCAAACCTGTTATTAAGTTTTGATTAAAATCACATTAAAATCACAAACATTGTTTAATTTTTTCCATTTCATTCAGCTATTCAACAATTTATTCTAAATGATATCTTCTTTCATCTTTGATTGTTTTGCTATTTCAAATGCATCATATATCTGTCTTTGTGTGACAACATTTAGGTATCAAACTATGGCACCATTCAGGTTGGGGGCGATTTGATAATCATCATATTCAAATTCAGATCCTTCTTCCTTTTGATCCTTCGCAAATTCTAAGAATACTTGTTCCAGAGTAGACTGGCTAAAACTGTATTCTTCAATACCATGAGTACTCTTTCCTGTGCAAAAAAAAGAAGACATACAAATGTCATTAGGAGTTCAAGAGAAAATTTTACTTTCTTTTAATCAACATATTCATCATCAAACCTAGCAAGTTTATAGACCAAATTTATATAAATTTTAATTCATCTTAAACTGGTCAATTCAAAAATTGTTTCTGTCTAATGTGACATTGTCCTGAAGGGGATTCTTGCTACATTCTTATTTCATACCAATTAATACCTTCTCAAAAGGAGCAGGTATCTTTTGTCATTACTCACCTCTTTCAAGCTCATTGAATACTTTTGACAAGCGAATGACATTCCTCATTGGAATTTTGTACAAAAACCTTTCATCAAAGGCTTCTACTTCTATTGCGTCTGGAAATAGTGCCGAAACAAAGCAGGTGAGCTGGTGGATTCTTTCTTCAATCTGATCAGCGTTAAAGTCCTCTCTGTGGAGAAGTTTTACCTCAAAAAGGTAGAACTTTCCAAACTTGTCTTTCAAATGTTGAGAAGATCCTATACACCTTAGATGAGATAGAAAAAGTTTTTTTTCTATGTAATTATATTGAGACAATACAACTGATTTTCTTTTAAATCTAATGACCAAAATAAAATTAAATAATTGTCAGCATAGAGCAATGATGTATAGTTCTTACAACTATTGTTGGACTCGTATCAACGTAAATTAATGAATGTGAAAAGGACCCATATAAGATCAGAAATGCTGAATGGGCTACTTCTCTATATAGAATTAACATCACATACTTTACCATAGTTTCTAGCTAAATTGTACACTACATAAATGGTCTTTAATATACCTTTGTCAATCAGATCAATATTCATTCAAAAACTTACTTCATCTTTCCATTCACCATTATCCCCATTCTTGAACACAATGCATCAGCTTCCTCAAGCTGATGGGTTATAAGGATAGCCCCCCTTCTGTCATTTTGAAAATTGGAAATAATTGTGTTCCTGAAACAAAAATAGCCAGTTTTGATTTT
>JAVSBT010256194.1:0-12589 GCA_033118115.1 Pharyngocirrus eroticus | reverse complement strand
AATAGATGAATATAATGCCTCTATTTAAAAATAAGTGAAATTTTACAAATGATGCTTTTGAATTTTTGCAGAGTATAGAATAGATGAAGGTGACTCAATCCCATGATTGATAGATCTGCCATCAAAGCTTTTGTTTGGAGTTAACTAATTGACCTTGCTAGCCTTTAAACCACTTCCTTCCTCTTGGGGAGCATCAATCTTTTTCTTTTACATTTTGATCTCAATTTCATTTTTTTCCATCTCACACCAAAAGAAAAAAAAAAGAAAAAGAGAATGCCAATACTGTAATGAGCAAACAAAAAAGAGGTCTGTTCAAACAGCAGTATCTTTGGTAACCACAACTATCTCAATCTATTTTATTCAAAGAAAAATTCACATAATCATTGACGCGAAATAGATTCTACACCATCAAAGAACTAGTGCAATATATAGATGATCAAGAATTTTTTATAATGCTGATTCTATCAAACAAGTAAGTAAATTTGCACAAGAAATCTAGTCTGCAGAGAAAATCAAAATCAAACGAAATGATCACATAAACAAATGTTAAACTGTCACAAGAGTGCCATTTTGTCTGACTATATGACATGATTTTGATTACTTTCTGACATAGGATGTGCCTTGTTTTTTCATTATTTTTGTTACTTCAGCATGTTTGGGGCTCATTACTGCTAATTTGAATGAAAACACATACATTTCACACAATCTCTTAATGCAATAAATTACTTTTTCTTGATATTACAATGAACTTTGTAATAACATAACTGACAAATGACTTTGTGTCGCTGCTGATATCATGTCATTCCTCATAAGATTTTTCAGTGAATCCTAGCTATTGAATCCAAATACTGAGCCCTTGGGTTTTAGCTTTCATGGAGGCTCAACATTCAATCATAATACAAGCTGAACCTTTGAGGTCCTTTCAATCAACACCGCAGTCCTTGATTCATATAATATGGATAGATAATATGGGCCTACATGTACAACATTTTCCCACCCAATGATATTTTTAGATAAGAAAATATGTGGAATCAATACACACGTAACTCTAAAAATTTAATGTTCTCTTAATTTTATTGCTTATTTTCACCACTGGTTCTTGGAATTTCGGACAGGTGAACATCATCTAAAGAAATTCTGCCACAGAAACTGAATCAACTTCAAAGCATTGAGGCCAACTTTGGCTCATCTATATGTAAATGAAAGTCATGTCAGAAGACTAATCTTAAAGGCTTAACACAATGCATTAACAGACTCAGCCATTGTTCAATTGTGATTATTTTCTCAAATTTGAAAATCAGTTTGACATTGAATTGTGTTTCATATCTAAATAGCCCTATAGGAAAAGCACAATTATCTTGAAAAGATTAATGGCTGATGTCTACATTCAATGACCAAACTCACAATGACCTTGACCTAAATTGATGCCAGTGCCATTTCAAGTGTTTATCAGTGTAAACAGTCTGATACTTTTTGCACCATTAAGTATTACTTTATTTTTAATGAAATCTTGTTTTTGGGACAAGAACCATTTTATCAACCTCAAAAAAGTAAGGTTTACATAATTAACAATGACATTGTAAACTTGAATGGTAACTATGATCCCCAATATTGTTAACCACATTCAAGTACAAATAAAATTGAAATCAACCATCAAATTTTCAAGTTCAATATTATACCAGTACATGATGTTTGACGCTATATTGTTCCTTCTCATTCATGAAGTTCTGACCGAATCCGCTAAAAAACAAGGATCATGATTTGGGTTTTGTGGTAGGAATATGACCCTGAGAAAAAATCCCTGAATACAACGTCAACAAGTTTAACCTTAATAAAGATGACTCAATTTGGACAAGCTCCTAGCAACAGCATATCTCAAAAAAAGCGACCAATGAACCAAGAAAAATAATCTTTTTTCATTTCTTTTATTTTACAATTAATCACTTCTTCATCATAAAGATTTGACTCTCAACATGTCATGAGAATCCTTTGACTGAATGGTTGTATGCAAATCTTTACAAGAAAAACCAATTTTCCCACCAGTCGAGCAATAAATTTGTAGGGATTATAGATAACCCTTTCCTAAAAGATCCCATAAATCATTCATTTATTTCTTATTGAGGGATCAGAGACCAGTTTGAAAGCGCTTACAGAAGCTAGAATTCTACATTGGCTGTCTTTAAGATGCACTTACAATAAAGACTCTTCATCCAGGATAATTCAAAGGGAGGAAAGGGTTTGAAGATTTATTTTAAGTATTTTGTTGTACAATGTATATGACTTTTAGTCAAGTGGTGAAGTGCTTGTGTTCAAAGAAATACAAAAACTGTTTCTTCACTGTGTACTTTAGGGTGTGGTTCCCATAAAACATAAGAATAATGTTCCATGTATACTCTCAATATCAAATTACTAGATTCTTAACCAAATTGCTGATAAAATTAAAGTGTTTTTAACACCAAAACACATTACTAGTTACTACTCTCCCATTTTCTGCATTTTTCACAAGGTTAGAGAAATCTCATAAATGAACTGAGTACAACACTTGATTTTAGGCAAATTGGAAACCAAACTTGATCACATCTGCTCAACATAAAAGCTACTCCATCATTTGTTTTACCAGAGCTTTTGTTCCACACATTTGTTCACACAGAGTTAGATCCTGATATAAGCAAAGGATAAGTAAGGGTGTACTTTAACATTTGAATATTAAGAAATATTCACATACTACTGTATATTAAGTAACCCGACTGCAAGACATTTTGTTTATGTTGGGTTCAATCAATCATAAAATCTATTTTTTAAACTAATATCAAACATGATTTATCCAAAATCAATCTTTCTTTACCAAAAAAACAAAATATTTCCATTTTCAACAATGTTACTATTTATGAGCAGTTTGGGGTTCAACATATTGATTCCTAAAAACTGATAGCAATTTTTATAGACTTTCAGCCAACAAATCAAGCAAAGCTTTTAAAATCATACCCTGACACAGCATTCTATTTCCAAACAACAGACAGGAAGAGGCTCACAGCAAAATGATAACCTAAAATTTAAGTAGATAAATCTTTATATGTACAATACAAATGTTTGCTAAAAAAATACATTATAGCCATAAAGCACAGCTAGAAAAAACATCACAAAAATGCTTACATCTACATGTAATGGCAGGATGTGATCTGGGATATTTACACAAGCAGGTATAAAAAAACAGAAATTTTCATTTCAGGTTCTCAATCCAATAGTGAGAAATGCTCGGAGACTTAATGCCATACACTTAAAACAAATCCTTTTTTAAGACCCTCAAGTTCATCTCCTTTTTCTAGCAATGGGATAAGATGACAAAAAACAGATCTTTGATGCTCTAGAGAGAAGTTCAGAACAAGATATACTAGCTAACAAAGTACAAACTTGATTTGCAAAGAGGTTTATCAATTCTCTCTTTGATCTTATTTCTTTAATGCACATCTCTTGTGTGCAGCCTGATGTACCTCTGTCTTTGATATTGCTCATCCAAAAATAAAATCTTGTTTTATTTCTGCAACATAAAACCAAAAAAAATAAACATGTTTTGCACATGTGATTCAATCCATTTGTTTCCATTAAATCTAAAAAAAAAGCAGTAAAGAAGTTTTCCCTTCATCAAGGGGTGATGATATAGTTAGAGTTCACTGAAAATACAGAATTCGAAAAGGGATTAAACAATTCTAGGACACATATTTAGGCTATAAACACCTTTCAAAAAGGTTATGTTCTTTTTCATTTTATTTTATTTATTTTTTTTGGGGGGGGGGGTTACCCGGGTATATCTTGAAAATTGAAAATTGTAGAAATTATGCCTAGTAGAAAAATAAAAATGATATGGATGAAAAACATATACTTTCATCGCATATTTTTTTGAAAATTATAATTTGTTACATACTCTTGCAAATGTCAAAAAAGATAGTGAGACCTTCATCCCCTATTGAGAATTCCTTGCACTCTTCTTCTGAAAAAACACATCTCAATTTTATCAAATTAAATTTTCAAACATAATGGAAATAATGCCAGCAGTCATGTCTAACTAGAAACTTGTCACCAAATTTCAATGCTTTCTTCTTAATCATTAGCTTCTGCCAAAGGGGACAAGTCAATTGTCATATTCAATTGTTAGGGTTTGAAAATATCTATCAGCCAAACTGTTAATTACTTTTGCAGAATTTTAAATGACAGAGATGTAAACTACTCATCAGATTCTAACCCACACAACTTATCATTTTTGAAACACCAGAGCTGGAGCTAAGATTTGAAAAGGGCTGTTCTAATCTAAAAGTGAAAAATTAACATTTTCAGAATCCTTTAAAAAACAGAGGCACTTGATTCTGACTGTAGGGAGTCTGTAAGGAACAGTGTATTTTTTCTCCTACTGTCCCATTTATGAAGAAATTTCCATGGTGGAGACTGGAGACAGTGGATTTTGAATGTGGACCTGCAGACATTTTTGCTACAGGTCTGCCTGGAACTGAGACAAAAAGAACTCATGTTGACCCCAACACTTTAAAACTGCCCAGGGCGGGAAAAGGGGTACTTCACCCCAAAGGGGGAACTTTTTCAACTCAAGGACACCTCCCCCAGTATCATAATGATAATTCCAACATTTAATATGTAGCCCCTCTATTTAACAACTTTAACAGCTACTCAGAGGTACTTCACCTGTGTTAACTGTGGGGATAAACCCTGGCTGATTCCTTGATTTTATATTAAGCATCTGCAGACTGTATATTAGAATCTCTTTGATGGAAAAAGAATACAATTCCATATCTAAGACATTGTCTATTCATAGGAAATTCTTGCCTTCCCACCTTTACAAGAACTAAAGAGGTTACAAAGTCTGCTATGCAATGTATAATTAATAGGCTGAGGCCTGCTTGTTAGGACTAAGGTATCAGAAATGTGGCACAGCAAACATATTATTTGCCAAGTAATAATAATAGATTTCAAGCTTTATTTCCAAATACATATCATGTGCAATCATACAATCAATAAAATGGATATACATATGAGGACTTTACCTCTAGCAACTATTTTACAGTTCCATTTACCTCATTCAACAGTAGGGAACACTGAAGTGATATATAGTAAAGTGTCTTGCCCAAGGACACACCATGATGCCCTTGCCTGGGGTCAAACAGGATATCTCTTGGACTCCATTCGCCGACCCATCCATTAGGCTACCATGTCTCTGTAAATGTGTGGTTTGTGGAAAAATTATATTGTGACTAGAGCCCAGTCACTGGCATTAGACCTATCAGGGGAAAAAACATTCTTATCCCCATCATATGGCCTAGGGGTGCTAAATAGTGAGAAACGGCAGGAGGCTCTGAAATTTATGCCAGAGGGTCCTACTGTTCCTCTAGATTTTTTATTTCATTTTGATTGTTCATATTCATTCTGTCTGGGAACTCAAAGACCATAGCTCAAGGCTTTGACAAAGGGGTTCTACTGTCCCTTTCACTAAATAAAGTTATGTTCAACCTTGTTAGTGTTAATGATCATCAAATATTAGCAGCTCCAAGTGTTTTGTTCAATTTAAAGTATTTTAAAAACACTATTTCTATATTTGTTTTTATAAATTCCCATGTGCAAGTTAGCTTTAGGATTGATTTGCCTTTTTTTCCCTCTTGACATTATCTAAGAAAAATCTTGGGAGAAAACTATCCTGATAAAGAGTGCCATGACATTCTATTTCATTTTTAAGACAATCAATAGCTGAACTTGTCCCTTTTCGTTTCCTCTAAAGGATAGCCCTGATTTTAAGAATTGCCAATAATGACTCCCATGCTGGTGATTGCTTGCCTAGTTTTGCATCTGATCATTACTTTCCCCTTTTCTTTTTTTTCTTTCCCCCATCATATATTTGGCATTGATAAATGAGCACAGAGATCTTGTCACTCCCAGAGTACAACTCTCATTTCCTGGTATATATTTCCTAGAATGAGTTCCTAGAAGCACAGTGACTTACCATCAAAAAAGACATCACTTCTGATGAAGATGTTATACTTAAAAGGACAGCCTTTTGGGATTCCCAATTGATCATAAAAAAAAACCTGATGTGGACTACATTCTAGATAGAATGCTATATCTCTATCAGCTACCCAAAGAACTGCGTTGGATTTTTATTTCTCATATTCCCAACTGTAGGAGAAACTATATCTTTAACATAATACACTAACTAAAAAGAAAAACAGCACTTCTGATGAAGAAGTTTAACTAAATGTGCTAGCCTTTTGAGATTTCGGATAGATCATTAAAAGAAAGATAGGAAGAGAACTATCTACATAGTTGCATGTTTGATACTTTAGATAAAACTGGACTGGCTGCAGGCACGACAAACATAGATCCATTATCTGACTTCTTGTTTGATATCAACAAGACAATATTGCCAATGAGAATTGATTCAACCACTAGAGTGTTTTTGAGTTTTGTTTTTGTACTCTAAGACTGGTCCATGGATCAAATTTTGAAATGAAAGGGGATTCCACTTTCACTTTTGTTTTGGAAAAAAAATCAGTACCATGACAAAGATTCAGTCTAACAAAAAGGGAGGGACTAAAGGTTACATCTATTTAGGATTACGTAAACTCAAGGGAGGGACTAAAGGTTACATCTATTTAGGATTACGTAAACTCAGAAAGAAAAGCACAAGATATTCAGATATGTGTACTATAAATATAATAGCTATTTGCTGGGCTTTATCAGATAAGATATAAAAGATTTGATTTTCCTACTACCTAATCACATAGACACACGTAACTCCCCTATATGTATACATTGTTTTGTTTTGTTGTTTTTTTCATCTTAAGGGGCGGCATTTAGATATAAAAACGAATTTAAAGCAATAAACATGCTCTTAATTCAGATTGTTTTTGTATTTTGATATTTTAAAAATTGAAGGAGTTGATTAAATTTTTGTAAAAAAAAGTGTCAACTTTTTTGATTTTTTTGATATTTTGTTTAAGTGAAATTGACCTTTTATTGATAAGGATAGGTACACAATGAAGTGCTGAAACCAAAAATATATACTTTAACTAGTCAAAAATGTGTATTGAAAGTAGCAAATAAGCTCCAAACTCAAATTGTTGGTAACAGAGTTGAACCTGTTCCGCCCCCTTAAAATGTAAATACTCTTTTGAGCCTTGATGGCAATCATAATATCAAAGAGAAAAAAAACATTGTTGAATGCAATTTTGCAATTTATCGCACTATTGTTTGTTTGTTTGTTTGTTTGTTTGTTTGTTTGCTCCCCTCTCCTGAAACTTGGAATACTCTACTCTGAATAGTCAATTTGACAAAGTAATTATGATGCCAAATAGTAAATGATCACATCAAAATATCCTTGATAGATCAACCATCCAAACGGATATACTGTAGTGTAGTTTGTCACTTCAAATGAACAGAATGATAGAATGATGTCTGCACATAAACAAAATGATACTTCTTTTGGATATTTGTGTTCGTTTGTTTGTTTGTTTATTTGATTTTTTTTGTATATTGTCAATACATGTATTGGTTAAAGTTACAGGTAGATAAACCCACTTACCTCAATGTCAGTCATATTGAATAAGTTTGGTGCCTTTTTAAAATTCACATTGATATAATAATAATATATCAGTCGGCTCCTCTTTGCATTTCAATTGTCAAAACAAGAGAGTCATTCACTCATCAAAATAGATACTGGATGCCTAAGGATGCTACAGAATTCTATCAGACTCAGTGCCAATATTACCAGGTTCCACAACGACTTACAGTTACTACCCGGCACTATTCTCTGATGGTTGTGTGGTCATTGGAGACTCTACAAACAGTTTTTTTCAATAAGAATTCTGGTCACAGTCCTCTTCGTTTGTAATCACACGTTGGTTTTCCACATATATATAATTCCTTTCCCAAGGTTGTAAGAGTAAATACTTTGTACACTGAAATGAAGAGGCTTCCGCATGTCGCTCAAGCAATGACTAATCACGTGACTATGAAGTTTTTTTCTTGGATGCATGGATTTTGCACTTAGTGATTAGAATTGTGGTGAAATGTTTTGGCATATAAAATTTTATTAGCTTGATGAAATGTATAATGTACTGTATTAAAGGTTCCAAATGTTAAGCAAAACTCAATTTTCTTTCCAATAAAGGCTAATCATTAGCCTACTGCAGATTCCTAGAAATGCTGTAGTTGCTGTTGTATACATTAGTAGTAAAGTAGTATGAGTAACGTGTTGAATTAGAAGAAATACCTAGCTTGGCTTGAATGCTTGTTTTTGCTCCCACATATCTATTTAGTTCTGCATGTACAACTTTGTATACTTTGTTTTTTGGGCTGGGTAAAACTAAAACTAAAAGGCTTGATTTTTTTGTTAGTCCAAGAAAAGTAACGGGTTGCATTTGAGTGGGTGTAGCTTTTCATAATAACCGAATGTAAACAACACACGATTAATCCCTAGCAAGGCGAGTCATCATGTTTCGGTGACTACGGCAAAGGTTTGCATGCAATATACTGTAAGTAACGACTGCATTGAATGGTACATTATACATTGTGTAACTAAGATACCAGAAAAATGATCTCAGAGGGCTTGATTGATCTTGAAACTTATCTTATTACCTCATCAGAAACTATTTTCTCGAAGTTGAATTTTTCACTTTGTTTTTTACTGTTTTCACGTTTTATACCATTGTTGTTTTAGTGCTATTAGTCATTGATCAGTACTTGTAATTATTTAACATGATAAAATAGCTGATAATTTGGTAGGTGAGTAATATATTTCATGTTCATAATAGCCTGCATGCTATATCCTTCATTTGTATTGCAGAACATGGCGGATATATTACACAATCTAATGGTAAACGAGTAAACCAGCCTAGTGTAACCCATGGACCATATCATGTGTTTATCAAGAGAAGTGTTACTTGCCATCTCGAATTGCAGCGTCATGAAAACACAAATAATTTTGTTATTTATGCTATATTGTAAGTTATTTTACCACATTGAAAGAACTGATTGAATACACATTGCTTTCTTTAAAAAAATGACTTTTCGTGAAAAAAAATCATAGAAATTGAGTAAGCTATTGGCTCAGAAATTGTAAACAAATCCTAGCCTTGGCTCATAGAGACATATTTGGGGGGGGGGGGGGATAATTGTCCTTGAGGCTTAATTTCAAAACTCACAGTCTTGTACTGTAGAATCCACTGTTTAGTTTTATTCCAGTATAGTATAGACTTGTCTAGTTTCCTGGGACTGGGCAGTTGGGTGTCTAGTACATGTCTATTGGCTCACAGAGGACACTAGTAGTTAAAATTTTGTCATTTAATATGTTAGAAAAGAGAAAAATATATGGAAACAACAAGTCGCCATAATACCTGTGATAGTGTTCTAAGGTAGAATATTTTTGAACAGTCGCATGGAAATTACAGTTTCAATGTGAATTTAAAAGATAATTCAGATACTGAAAGCTCTGTTGCCATAAAATGTTCAAGCTAATCAGTCTATTAATGGTATTTATCTATTCCTTGAGCTCTTTTGCAAATAAGTTAATATTGATCTCTCTAGTAGAATAGGTAATCATCTGTCATATATGAAATGTCATATGAACATATTTTTATCTTTCAGTGAAAGCTAGCTTAGCTGAAAAAACAGAACAGCAGAATGTTGTACATCACAAATATGAAGGATCTCCCAATACATTATATCCTTATTCAGACATCAAATCACCTCAACCTTATTCTATGAATGGAAGCGTTTTTACATACCTTGTCAAGAATACTTATAGGTTAGGCTACATCACAGTTGACCTAAAATTTATGAGCTTGAACCCAGGGAGCAGTTTGAAGGTAGGAAAGCATTGGGCATATCATAAATAATTAGGAGGGTATTTTGCAACCAAAAATTGTCAAATTGCTTGTTAGATTTAGTCTTTTTTATTTTGTAATGCAGAGATACAAACTGCAAATCCAAATTTTGAAATGTTCCAAGGAACTTGATATGCCATTATGGCATACAACATTTGCAAACAAAACTTTCATGGTATCATATCCAAAAATCTTATTTCAATTTGACTAATACATTTTAATGTAAAAATATTACACTCTCTTAAATTATCCTTTTTGTAACAAAATATTTTAGTGAGTGATGATTTTTTAATATTAAACTGTTGTTTTTCTCTTAGGTATGCAATGGAGCTGACCTATTTGAGTTTTGTCAGGACATCACCTATGAGATTGCTGATTCCAACTCTAAAGAAAATCTTCGTACTACAGATAATGAGCTCTTCATAATTTTCAAATTTGGAGAATCAAAGACGGAAACATCAGACTTAGGATTCTTTCTAACTTGTAACTATGTGTCAAGTAAGTTTTTAAGTTAATGGAAATTAGTAAATATATTGAATAACCCCAAAAGAATTGTCATACCGGTCAGTCTCCCAATAAAACAGATGCATTGATATAGGATTAATTATAGGCACCTTGATAATCTGTAACATTTGTGACTTTGGAATATGTGTCATCCCAGAAATTCAGAATAGTATTAGACTGTAATTGTGTATATATATATACATGTATATTGGAAGTATTCAACAACAAAAAAACACTTTGAGGCATGATAAAAAGAATGTAACTAATGTATAATAATTATGATTTATTCATTATAGATACATCTCAAGCTGATGCACGGTATGGCAAAAAAAGCCAGTTCATTACTGGTAAGTTAGTGTATAACCTACATGTAGATCTATTTTCTTACTTTTGTGTGTAATAAATCATGCTTTACTGGTAGACGTAATAGAACTTTTTTTTAGACATTTCACCCCATATGAGGGACATATCGAACCACCTGGTTTCCTCCTTTGCTCCACAAGTTATAGATTCATCAAAGTTATGAATATTGTGATTGATAAATCTGTCATAGTGATGTTTTGTTTCATTTAACTTTGGCAGAAAACACTTGTTCAAGATCTATGACAAAGCAATGTAGGGATCCTTCTTTCAGATGTTATAAAAGTCGAGATCAGTGTGATGGGTTTAGCGATTGTTTTGACGATTCTGATGAAGAAAATTGCACAGGTAAAAATATGTAGTTTTCATTTGGTTGTT
Source organism: Pharyngocirrus eroticus (assembly GCA_033118115.1). NCBI lineage: Eukaryota > Metazoa > Annelida > Polychaeta > Saccocirridae > Pharyngocirrus > Pharyngocirrus eroticus. Next base: position 1,466 of record JAVSBT010256194.1, on the reverse strand, counting down.
GGACATTTCATACAATATTAATTAAGTTGCTAAAGGTGTTATAGAATTAAACAGTATTCACGTAACTCAATTCTTTCAATTATAAATTTACCTTATAAAGTATTTATTGTGATATTTAGGTAATAATTTGAATATACAGAGAAGGAAACCATATGAAAGTGAAAGGGAACCACCTTTCAAAATAAAGTTGTAACTGTTCTCTGAAATTTTTTAATGTTATTGTTTTACTGATATGTATGATTTGTTTTAGGAGACATTTAACTGTTATTTATTTTTGACAATTTAGAGCAAAAATTGCCAATTTGATCTCATATGGCAGTTTTTGTTTTATATTATGGTCCATAATTGTGTATGCCTTATGAATCTATTCCCCTTCATTCATTTCTGATCTGATCTTCAATAAAGTGATATGGTTGCCGAGGTGTAAAACAATATCAGTGAAATCCATGTACTGTGGTGTTGTCATTGGTCTGTTTGGACTAGGAATCTATTGCATCTTTTGGTTCAGAAGTTACCAATTTAATTTCACCAGAGAATACGTGAAATTCTGTACAAATCTTCACATCAGAGTCAAGCGCCTGTGCACCAACTGCTGTGCTCACTGTTCTTGGACTTCTTGGATTCAGGGTTTACCTTACAGAGGTTTGTTGTGATAGACAGTAAACCTAGTATCCAAATTATGGGATTGAACCTGCTCTGCAGAAGAATTCACCCTTGTTTCTTTGAGAGGAAAGAGCAATATGTACAATTAATACTATAGGGTTAGAGTTAGGGTAAAGTTAACCTAACCTTATGGCACCTACCTTGGGGTTGAGTTGACCTAAATTAGGTTGGATTCTTGTGCGGAAGAGGATGACCATAGTATAGAATGATACTGGATTGCACTAATTAAATTTACGCTATATTGGTGACTATAGATAGCTTGTACATGTGGGCCAATCAGACATCAAATAATAAAAAAAAAACTGCCTTCAAAACTGGATTTAGTGTATCCCAGTACTTTTCTTTCTCTTAGAAATGACAGTTCTGTATTGCTTTATGTAAATCCTCCAAAACTTTTCCAGAGTGCAATGTTTATGATAAGACATTGTGACCACCAGATGTCTCACTCTAATGTGTGACTGAATCACTAACCATCTTTTGTCTATTTTGACTTAAAACAATAGGAGTGCAGTTCAATATCAAATTAAGCTTTTTTAAATAAGTTTTTGAGTTACAATTCTTGATGATTGTTTTTAGGCTTAGTTCTCTTGAGATTGTTGTTACAGTTGATTTTTATTGATTATTCAATTATACAATCAGAAGTAATTTTGCCTTTGGGCAGACTTTCATTTTTTTTATTTATCTTTTTTTTTGCCAGGAGCATGGGCTCTTATAGAATATTCAATGCAATTTTTCTCACAAACTGAATTCATAATTTGTATCTTCTTATCATAAATTTATGCAAGGCACAGAAAACAGACCAC
>JAVSBT010256083.1:0-11174 GCA_033118115.1 Pharyngocirrus eroticus | reverse complement strand
TTTCCAATGAAAAATGTCGTGTGCAACAATATGCTCTGCCAAGCATCTGGCCACAACTTCAAAATTAAAATTCTGTTGGAAGTTTCAGACAGACATTTCTATTTCTATGCTTTATTATAAAACACACTCCTTAGGAAAGTAGATAAGTTTGAACTGAATTCTTAATGTATACTACGTTGAGGTGATATTATGCCATGTTTGATACTTAAAGGGAAAATGAGATGTCGATAGATGTCTATTAACCTATTTGTGGTTCAATTAAGTTTCAAACTGTTAATATGAATTTCCCATAAAGGAAGAGTTTCCTTTTTGTATTGATATATAGGCTATATATATTTTTTAAAGTATTTTTTCTATTACAGGTGAAATGCATTATAATGTGACAAATCTAAAACCATTCCACAAGTATAATTTCATAATTGGGACTATCAATGAATATGACATTCCTGGACCAAATTCAAATGAATCGGAAGATATTTATACAGATGAAGCAGGTGGGTAATCATATGTGTTCAAAAATATATTTGCAATTTCTCTATTTTTTACCCCGTTGAAGTGCCTTAAATATCTGTACATAGAATTACTTATAATGATTGAACGTTATAATGTTTTTCTGGTCTTTTAGGATTTAATCAAAAGCATTGTAAAGATGGATGTAAAATATTGTTTGTTTCTCATATTTGCTTTTGTTATTTTACAGTTCCTGGTGCTTGTGAAAGTTTTTCAACAGTGGAGTGTAATGAATGCTACACTAATGTAACCGTAAGATGGCAACCTCCTCAGAATAAAAATGGAATTATAGGAGGTTATCGGATCAAAAATGCGGTAAAACAGATTTTAAACATTGAATAAAGATGTTTATGATAAATCTCCATTTCCATTACTACAATGGCATTTGTACTTGTACAGTCACCCCTATATGTTTGTATATTAGCACAAGCAAATTATATACACATAAAGAAAGAAAGACATTCTTGTAATTGCATAGTACTAACACATGGATCATTGTTTGAATATTTTTGGCTGCAATGATCATTCATTAATTCTTTGATTTCTAGACGGATAAATATTTTTATGGCGAAGACCTGAGAAATGGAGTAATACAATGGCTTAAGCCTGAAACGTCTTATACATTTTCTGTAAGTTGAAAGACTCTTCTTTTCTTGATTAACGAAAAAAATGAATGATTAATCAATGGATATTTTTGCCTAAAAAATTGGCCTGATTTACTTTTTTTTACCCCAGGGGGACATCCTTGCATGATTATTTATCAAATAGCTAAAAATCAAAATTCATAAGTGACCCACATAAGTTATTATGGGAATAAAAAAATTGCTCCTTGAGTAAATAAATTCCTAATTAATGACTAAAATGAAGTAACACATATTGAAATTATCTTAGATATCAAGGGTTTAACTTTAATGTTGATCTTTTTCCCTTGTATTTGTCTTAAATACCACAACTGATTTTTTCCTGATTGTCTTTTACAGATCAGCGCCAATACAAGTAAAGGTTATGGGGATGAAAGACCTATAACGTTCACTTTGCTTGCTGGTCGTAAGTTATTGGATTTTGGTTGTTTTGAATTTGAAATACATTTGAATAGTGTTATGACAAAATTGTTTGTTTTTACTTCAGGGAATAGTTTTACCAGAATTTGGGTGTTTTTATTGTTTTCAAGACTTTTATTTTCTATTAATCTTTGCTCACAACTTACTTATAGATGAGCCAATAATTTAGTCGTTTGTTTGTTTGTTTGTTTGTTTGTTTGTTAACTCATCCATTTTATATAACAGTATGTGTGGCATAAAGTCAGTATTATTTCATATTACAGCTCCACCTCTACCAGATGATTCATCAAGTATCATACAAACTACAGGCAGCACAGTTGATGATCCTAGAAGAACCAAAAACATTAAAGTTGATACCACTTTTTGGAATAACATTGATAATGGCAAAATCCAGCAAAGTGGGGTGATTGTGACACAAGATGGTAAGAATAGAATACATCTTTAAAAAAGTTGGTTGTTTTTGGAGTTTGGGATTATTTTGGTTTTATTTAATCTATTTGTTGTTGGATCCTGTTTGGGTTTTCTTGTTTGTTTGTTTGTTTGGTTTTGGTTTTTTGGTTTTACAGGAATGGTGTTGGTTTTGGAGAGGTTGTTGTTGTTGCTATGCTTTTATATGCTTTTAAAAGGCCATAACATCTCTCTAAGGCAAGTCATTTTTAAAAAACAAAAAAAATTGTTTTATTTGATATCTTCTCATGTTGTGATATTTTTCTTTTATTCAGAGGGCCAAAGTGATGGTGAAGTTTTAACCCTTGGAAATTTCAACAATACATACAAAAAGGAATGGAGTAAAGATATTCAAACCCTATACATTGCAATATACAACAACAAGGAGACCACTCTTGGTAAATAGTTATATTATATAGAAGGGGGGGGGGTGCTGAAAATTGTAGTAAATTCATACAATCAGTATAAAAATTGTTGATTTTTCATTCCTACATAATTTTGAATTACTTTATATTCAAGCAAATACCTGATCACTACAGTAACAACAGGAAATGCTATGAAAATGTATCTTAAGATAATATAAGCACTGAATGTTTTCCAGCTGCTGCAAATATACAGGAATATACTTTAGGAGAAGATGCAGAATGCCAAGATGGAAGATCTTTTTGTAATGGATTTTTGAGTGCAGGAAAAACTTACAGGTAATTACTGGACAGGACAGTGTATTATGTGTTCTCCTTTTTTAATAAAAACCAGGATAAAATAAGATAACGTTATTGTCCAGAAGGAAATTTTCTTTGTGATTCATAAAAACAATTAAATAACCAAAAGCAACTAAACTAAAGTCCTGTTTACATTGAGTCGATTTGAAGTGACTTTTTAGCTGAAAATCAAATCTTTAAAGCATTTCAGAAGGCTATATACATAGTTTAAACGCAGATACAAGTTTAAAGTCTGTCTAGTTTAAGTGTATTGACAAATCTTTCCATCTATTAGCATTGCCACCCAGATGCCAGCTTTAAACTTTCTTGTCAGTATAAACACATTGACTCAAAAATGGTTCAAAAGATTATGAGTCGCACAGAAGATTATAACGCTGACTTTAAAAAAAAGCCAAGTCTTTACTAGAGAAATCAACCAATGTAAACTCTGCTTTATTACTACAAGCTATATAATCTCATTTGGAAGTGCACACATTTACGATATAGATATGGATTAATTTTTGTTTTTAGGTTGAAGGCCTTTGCTTGCACAAGTCGCAATTGTACTGTAACGGCTCATTCAAACAGTTTTATAACAGGTAAGTTAGAAAAGTGAGAAATCTAATGATTATGGAAATTCAAGTAATTTGCAAGTAGTAAACAAGATTCTCACATGTATGGAAAATCTTTGAATTAGGAAAATTAATTTCAATGGCCTTTAAAACCCTAAATGTCTGGAAAATTGCCCTATTAAAAAAAACTTTTAAATATTTGGAATTCAACTCAAAAATAAAACACTGCAAGTTTTTCATAGAACATTATATGGGCGAATTAAATTGAATTCTATAAAATATATGTATTTGATTGCAGCTGATTCAAGCACTGATTTTCAAAAGTCTTCTGGTAAATTAGTGTTCTTGTTACTATTAACAAGGATTTGATATAAATGATATATAACCCATGACAGCTTGTGTCATACACAGCATTGCTAAATGCATGATGATATTAAAGAAAAAACACTTGATGACATGCTCCTAAAGACAATTTGAATTTTGATAGGGCAATCAAATTATGTTCTGAATTGTCTTTAATTGCACAGCTTTTAGATATTTAACCATTTTATTTTGATGCATTCAGAAATATCATTTCATTTGTTTTTTTGACAATGCACATGTGTTTAATTATAATATACTATATTAACACAAGAAATCCTACATCATGACATGACCTTCAATGAAATAGATCCTTTAAAAAGTAGAAACATTAGATGAAGAATTGTGTGGAAGACACTCAGTCTCAAACTAACTATAAGACAAAATGTGATTGATTTTATGCATAATTTTATATACTAACAACACAATTTATGACTATCCATTTGGTTTCTATGACCCTAAGTTCTAAGCTTATCTTGAATACAATTGATTGATAAATTTAAATAAATACATGTAAATGAAAAGTCCATTTATATCAATTGAAATAACTTATAATAAAACATGTAATAATTGCTACTGCACATTACAACATGTTTTCTAATCAGAATGTTTTTTGTAAATCCATTTTAGGAATTGAAACATTTTATTGATAGTTAATCTTTTCTATCATTTTGTCTGCTTTCTGTCACATATTTCAATGATCCTGATAAGGGCCCTAAACATATAGGAAGGCTCATGTTCTTATATACTTTAGGTTAATTCTTACATTTTTAAATTCATTTTAAATTTCCTTGAAGAATCCAATCCTCCCACTGTGGGCATAGCTGTAGGGGTCACCCTGACCTTGTTGGTTTTAATACTTGTAGTCCTTGCTTTGCTGTTTGCTATAAGAAGAGGGTAAGTTTTTCATACAATAATAATTATTCTGCAATTTGAAAAAAAGAAGAAGAACTTTTCACAGATGTTGCTCCTGATTTTCTCAGGCTGTAGACAACTCAAATCTGAGTAACCTGTGTTTTATTTGGCTATTATTTATAACAAAATTACATGCTGAAAAAGTCTGATATTATTTTTTAATCTACAGTGAGTTTATGAGCATGTAATTAGGCAAGAAATTATAGCAGCAACATCAGACTGAAAAAAATCAAGAGTCAAAGTTCCATATTTCCAGCACTTTGTTTAGATAATTATTTGGTTCTCTGCTTTCAGACTCATTGAAAATCCAATGAAAAAGATAGTGAGAAGGCCTGCTATACCATCTGCAAGACCTTCAGACATTGAATTAGACCCTGGTAGAACTAATCAAGGATTTGAATTCACAAAGTAAGATGATAAAACATTAATATTCAATTATGAAAATGAATTAAAGCAATTATGTAGTATCAATAAAAATAATAGTACTAGCAAATAGGAATACACAATTTTAATTGTTGCAGATGTAATACTGATAAAAAACTAGAAATCCAATAGAAAGAAATTGTAAACCTTTTTTGAATGAGTTATTTTCTCTTTTAGGCCTCCCACTGTAAAAGTGGAACAATTTGCACAATATGTTGACAGTCTTCGCAAGGATTCTGACTATGGGTTTTCAGATCAATATGCGGTAAGTTTTCAAATATGATCAAACATGACTGTATTGGTACTATTAGATTCTTTAATTTTCTCTAATGGGAAGAATTGGTGCCTATTATTTCAATTTACACAAAAAAATGTTACGGGAGCAAGAAAAGAAGTCCTCTTATTTGGTGAAAGAATATTTAAGTAATTGATCAATTGCTTGATTGATTGGATGAATAATAATTTTTTATGGCATTTTCTTGAATATTTTTTAGATGATTAAAGACTCAAGTCCAAGACACAGTTGGGATGAAGCAGAAAGACAAGGCAATCGAATCAAGAACAGATATACAAATATTCTTCCATGTAAGTGTATAGTTCACCAGCCTTCTTATTAATTTCAAAAATGCTTATTCCTTGAAAGTTTTGATTTTTTTCTAATTAATTGAAACTCATTATTCACAGTGGCAAAAACTGTTTCAGCTGATACAATTTTTTTAATTAAATATGTAGGGATTCTGTTCACTCTGTCATAACATGTAGATTTTCATTACAGGGTTTGTTTGGTTAGAATCAGAGTTCTGTATCTTATGTCAATTTTAACAAGAACCAAAACAAAGATATCTATCTGTATGATTTGAAAATTCAAAAGAAACTTAAAATTCATGATTGTTATATGTCATTTGTCATTATAATGTCTTTTTTTGACAGTCGACAAAACCAGGGTAAAACTATTGCCAATAGATGCAGATGAAGAAATGTGTTCAGACTACATCAATGCCAACTATATGCCGGTAAATTTAAGAAAATCGCATCCATCAACCAATTAATTAATTCAAATAATCTTTGTGTTATTTATAAAATACATTTATTATGAAAAGTTCGATCTCTGATATGTTCTTTTATTCTGTTTCTACTCCATTTGGGGTTTGAAGCTTGTAGAAAGCTGATAAATACAACTCTATAATTCCTTCTTTTTTTTTGTTAACATTAAGATTAAAAAATAAACATTCTTCCTTTTATATCAGGGTTATAACTCCAAAAGAGAGTTCATAGCAGCGCAGGGCCCCCTTCCATGTACAAAGGATGATTTTTGGAGAATGATTTGGGAGCAAAGGGTTGGCATGATAGTCATGCTGACTAATGTTACAGAGAGAGGAAAGGTGAGTAAAACTGACAAGGGACCCCTTCAATCGAAATCCATTAGGTAGGACACAATGGGTACTCTTTATATACTTTTAAAAAATGCTGTCTATGTTTATGTTATTTTATCTATTGATTTCTGATATTTAAGGAGGGTGACCCATTTAATAAAAGTTTTTTTAATTCAAAGTGGTACTAAATCATACTAATTTGAAATGATAATCTTTTATTAAAGGATAAATTCTTACTTGATAATCAGACAGTCAAGGATATATATTTTTTTTCCTTTCTTTCAAATTTTACACATGTTTATCATTCTCAGCTCAAATGTGATCAGTATTGGCCCATAGGAACAGAGCCGATATTCTACGGAGATCTCCAAGTCCAGAAAACATCAGAATCCATCCTTGATAACTATACCATTAGAATATTTGAAGTTAAATTGGTGAGTAATAATTAATCAGTACTTTTGTGATTGGATAACGTTGATAGTTGTGTAAAACCATTTAGGTCTTGTAGGTTTGATAATGCATCAAATCTCTCTCAACATTTCTATGCAAAAATATTGGGTAAATATGAAAGATAACGAATCTGTGTCATTTATTGTGTATCGTTAAGGCCGGTTTACACTACCAATTTTGTTAGTGCATTTTGTAACGATTTTGTATAAAGCATTCTATTAAGTTGATCGTGTAAAAGCATTTGTAGTTTGTCGTTGTAACTGTTATAGTGGAAAATTAAAACTGCTTTTGAATAAAGAAATTAGTGACTGGATTTTATAGCGGTAACAATTACAAATTAAAAGAATTTCCACTTCAAAATTGATAACGTAGACAGGCTTTTATTCTACCCCATTGAATCACTATACAATCCCTTGTCAGTATCAAAGGATAAATTTGACTCTCTTAAAAAGTCAGTAATTGAATTTGATCAGTTCTTTCTTTCCCTTCAAGATGGTATTACTTCAGCTGCCATGGACATGACTTTGAAGTGAGCACTTGTTCATGGATATTAGTAGAGATTACTTTAAATTGACTGATTTGGGATTGTTTTTCTCCTGATTTATTATTTTGTTCCTTCTTGTAATGTAAATTGTTTTATACCTTTTAATGGTGGTTTTATTAATTAACTCTAACTGTAGACAGGTTACTTAGTTGTTTTTAAATTTGTGTATGTGTGTGTTTTGGTTCCCCTATGTATGGTTTGTATGAATACTGATATATCCAACAGATCCCTAATTATAGGCTTTTTCCGGAAATTATACATACTAAGTTATACATGTAGAACTAGTGATAAGTGTGGAGTATGGATTTTTTTTTCCAAAAATAGCTAAAAAGCAAAGTGCGATATACCAATATATCCAATTTCAACTTTTCTCATTAAACAAATCCATCAAGAGTACACCTCAAGGACATTATATCAAGCAGACGGTCGACATATAATAGTTTCAGACTATACAATGCATGCATATCGCATGAATTAGGAAAAGAGGATAATATCATGCTGCTTTTATCTTAATGTTATTCATACAAAATGTTTTCCAGAATACCACTGACCTTACTACAGAAGATGAAGAAAAAGAAAAGAAAAAAGTAATACTTCTATCCATAGATACCAGAGCTTTTCTGCCCATCCAATATCTTACTAGCTTGGGGTTGGTCTTGCATCTAAATGCCAGAAAACTATTATTACTTTTTGTTATGATGCTACAAATAAGCTACAAATCAAGATTTTGGTTTCTATAATATGCTAACATGCCCCATTACTGCGGAAAGTCGCTAGGTTAGCTTAAAGTCTGAAGTTATAATACTTTTTGGTGCTGGGATATTGCTACAATAATCTAAGACCCTTCCAAATTGTTTAGTTGGTCCATGGATGTGGCTGGGCCTTTTTTTTTACGATTGACAAATTATATATTTTTTTCAAAATTTTGCTTTTATGTAAAATGAAGGCAATAATACCAATCAAAAATCGTTGCAGTCACTCTTGTGTACCTACATTTTCGGCTAGAAACAGAGAACTAGAAACAGGATATTTGTACATAAAAAGATATTCGTACATATTCTATGTGAATCCAAACACCTCCCTGCGTCTTGATTTTATGTTCTGACATAAAGGCAGAGTGTAGTCTAAGTTATGTTGACATAAAAAAGAAAAGGAAAAAAACAGGTTGGCTTTGCCATTTTTGAATGCCCAAAAAATTCCATCACACAACTAATCAATTTGGAATGTCCTAACAAGTTTTCAGAAGGAAGAGGTTTGTCCTAAGAAAACGATGTTGTTCACAATGTACCTGAATGCATGTATCACCTTGATCTTGATTTATGGCTATGTTATGCATATGGGTATCAAGTTTATTATAGCTAAACAATAGACTTGGAAAAATATTTCTGTATCCTTGATGTTTTTGTTTTTTTTGGTTTTATTTCATTCATCATGTATTGGCAAACAATGATCAGGGGAGTTTTGGATGAAGAAGGAGGTTCAAAAAAAGCACTACCAGTTTTATTTTGGATAAAATTTAGAGCCTGATGTACAACTGTATACATGACATGTTCAACTTCATCAAATTGCTATAACAACTTTTCAAAACTATACATAGAACAGGAGTGACAAATTCCATTCCTTTCAAAATAATAAAAAGACTTCATTAGAATGTTGTTGCAATTGTTTCAGATATTAATTTATGCTGTCTACTTTTTATGACTGATGATAAGAGAAGGACGAGATATTTATTTACTCTCTGGTAGTTATTCAACGTTAAAAAAGGGGGATGTAAAACTTACTACAAAAAAGACAAATAATATGAATGGAAGGATTTTGCAAAGAGGATTTAGTGTGTAATCATTTCTTTTCTTGCATGCTTTCCCCACATTATTGTAGACTGTTATTAGTTTTATTTTATACCCCTGATTGTAAAGGTTAAAATAAGTGATATAGCTAAAAGAGAAATCAAGCAATACTTCATATTGCATTCAAAATATAGATTATCAGACATCATGATTAAAATTTACAGAAACATTAATACGTCATTAGCATAATCCTATTTTTAAGGTTTAACGCCTTATTTGACACATTTGCTATGGTCACAACTAGAACTTTTGGAAAGCAAAAATAGAAGATTTAACTTTTGTGAAAATTATTAATAACTGGTTAGATAAATGCTTGTCTATAGATACACATATTTCCTCTAACATCAGCTTTAGGTTTTATATAAGTATCTTAGTTTCTTTCCTGCCCACTTTCTTCCATAGAAGGACTAGATTCTTTTATTTTTTTTCCATTTCCTTATCGTCTACATAGGGAAATTTTCCAAGAACCATCAAACAAATGCATTTCACAAGGTGGCCAGACTTTGGATGTCCTGATACGACAGCGTCGCTGTTAGACTTTGTGGCAAATGTCCGTACCCATATGCCAAGACAAACTTACCCAGGGCCGGCTTTGGCTCATTGCAGGTAGAAGGGAAAACAAAGCAACTGTTAAACTATTAAAAATGCATGATGGTTGATTTGGGATGCATGGAAAATTATTCTTAGTGTTTTGATTTATTCCAGATTGCTTTAATCCATAGCAACAACTAACCTAGTTTTTATTAATTATCAAATAATGTATGTTAACTTATTAACCCTAAACATCTGAGGTATGTTTCATGTGGTACAGGAACGGCCTGTGTATGTTTTTTAAATTTGTCTTCATTGAAATTGTCTGTACCAAAGGAAATATATCCTGGAATTGCTTATTTGGAAAGGCAACAGTTTAGAATTAATGCTTTTATCATTGTGATCATTTTAGATGGGGAAAGCAGTTAGTTCAAATGTTATTAACACATGTCTAATATTTTATCATACTTCAAGCAGGCCTAGATTCGAATTTTGATTCACTACAGTTTATAATGTTCAGAAACTTACTTAACTTTGTTACAGCATGGAATTGAGCAGCTGACTAATTTGTACATTTATGTCATGCGATGCATACAGACAATAAATTTGCACTTGTTGTGATGTTCAAAAGAATTGAACATGTATATTATACTTGCAAGAATTCTAAACAACTCCTGCAGGGAACTTTGTAACTACACATTTTACTTCATGTCGATACAAATCAATATAAGAAGATTAATTGTTTTCATGATATATGCACACTTTATGCTATACTACTGCTACAAGTATGAGGCTGGTGATTCCACCAGTTCCTATAGCTTGTCACACTCCCTTTAATTTCAAGTTTGATGGCATACATACTATCCTAAAATGACCTATTAGGTGGGTAAGCTATATCTGAATGGTATGCCCTATCTAACACAAACTCATGAATCAGGGTCTTTTTGCAAAAATATGTGAATGTATACAGTAACACCCCCCCCACCCCATTCAAAAGCATGGCCTATCCTAATTCCTTAATTAATTATTAATTTTTGATTTATTTTTTCATTTTTATTTTGCATGTGCCTGTAGGATAACAAAGCTAGACTTGTCATGAAATTTCATTTTACAAATTGGCCAGATTTTGGGTGTCCTGATAATACAGAGTTATTGTTAAATTTTGCCGATGTAGTCCGTAGTCATATCAGGCCAACTATGGAAGGCCCTATTGTCATTCATTGTAGGTAAGTCAAGACTTCATTTGGGCCACCCTGTATTCAGAGTATTATGAGTTGTATGTTTATTTAAAGTTGTTAAGATTTAAAAAACGCTGTGTTTCCCCAGTCTGGATACAACTATAGATGAGTAACCTGTGTTTATTTCGCAGTCATTTCTTACCAAAATACTTGTAAATTGAAGTAACTGTATATTTATAAGTTAAATGAGTTTATTGGCAGT